>JACERP010000239.1:0-135000 GCA_014080715.1 Scenedesmus sp. NREL 46B-D3
TGCGGCTGCTTTCAAGCACTCGCAAACACTCCTCGCCGCCCACACACTTCAGCATACCCACTTCAGCATACCCGCACACCCTTCAACGCGGCGTGCCTGCCACATGAACGCACAGCACAACGGAGGCAAGACTGGTCCCGTACGACCCACCTGCAGCAGACTTGCCAAATGAACACAGCCCGGCCGACGCAGGTTTGGTCTCGTACAACCCACCTGCACGAACACTTTGGCCCCGCACAACCCACCTGCACGAACAGCGACATGATCTCCGACTCTGGCAGGCGCTGGCCGCCGCGCTGCTTGAGCAGGCCCGTGAGGTCGCCCGCGTTGCAGTACTCCATGACGATGTTGATGTACACGTTGTCCATGAAGCAGTCGTGGTACCTGCGGCGCAGCAGCAGCAGCAGCAGCAGCAGCAGCAGCAGCCAGTGTGACTACACCAGCGCCAAATGCAGATAATGCAAACCACGACCTTGGTAGAGTAATGAGATGCCGTGTCAGGCAGAAGCCGTCGTAGGAGACAAACGAGTGGGGGCCATGTCGATGACGAGCAGCTCAGAGATGCGGCCAGGACATGGGGGGTCCTAGCGCTCAATGCCTCAACCCCTATACAGAAGCATGCGTAACATGCACATGCCTATCCAGTTGCGCCCGCTGCTAGCACTGCTGTCCCTCACTAGTGCTGTGCTCACGACCACTGCAGCTAGCCCTGCTGCTTGCCCACGCAGGTTATATGGAGCTGCTGCTGGTGGCGCTGCTGCTGCTGCTGCAGCTGCTGCTGCTTCACTGTGCTGCTGCCGCTGCGGAAGCTTGCTCCTGCTGGAGCTGAAGCTTGCCTGTGCTGCTTCTGCTTCTACTGCTGCTGCTGCTGGAGCTTGCCTGTGCTGCTGCTGCTGCTGCTGCTGCTGCTAGAGCTTGCTGGCATTCGCTGTGCTCGCCCCAGCGCAAAGAGAAACGCGGCCTCACTTGACAATGTTTGGGTGGTTAAACTTGGCCAGCACCTCCACCTCGTCCATGGTGGCCGCCTTTTGCTTTTGGCTGAGGGCGGTGGTCTTGATCTCCTTGACCACCACGACCTTGCCATCGGTCAGCCGCCGCGCCCTGTAGCAGCAGCAGCAGCAGCAGCACACAGAGCAAGAGACCGGGCGTCATGCAACATGTGTCACATAGCATCGTGCATTATGTGTCATCGAGTGTGTCTGACATGGACGATGGCAAGCACGCGCCAAAGCAGCGGCACCCTACCAGCTGCGGGGGAAGCAATGCAGCATACGCAACGCCTGTGCTAGCCGCTGCCACTGCAAAGCAGGACCTGATGTCGTTGCTGGTGCGACGACCTGCAGCAGCTGCTGTGCCGAGATGCGCGTCAGGCCTGTTTGTCGACAGCAACATGCTTGAAGCAGAACAGCGGTGCAGCCAACAGTGTCGCTGATGTAGCCAGTGTGGCAGCACACAAGCTGCAGGCTGCTGCACACATGCCGCTGTGACAGCGCTGCTCACTCCCCGCCCGACACCTACTCTGTTTGTCGATCAGCAATACAAGCAGGCCTGCAAACCAATGCGCACGTCCCACAAGTGCATTGACATCATTCCTGCAGGCCTGGGCATCACAGCCAGTACTGATCACCTGCACACCCGCCCAAAGCCTCCGGAGCCGATCTCGTCCTGGATTTTGTACTCCTTGTACAGCCACTGATGCGGTCGCGGCTGCACCAATGCCTGTGCCACGTGTCCTGTGCCTGAACCCTCCGACATATCACTGCCCCCACTAGAGCTGCGCTGCGGCCTGCTCTTGCCTGCCTGCTGGTCATGCTGCTTGTTGCTGCTGCTGTTGGCCGCGTCGTCTTTTGTCTGCTCGACACTCTGAGCCAGTAGCTGCCAGCCTGTAGAACCATAGAAGACTCGCGTCAGCTGCGGCAGAGTACCATGCACTCCCAGCACGACAGATGAGTGCTACACGCTTGTCTGAAAGTGCAGCTCCCCTGCAGGAGGCTACACATGCTGAACGCAGCCCTTTTGAAGTACATTAAACAAACTCAACAAGTTGAGCAAACACAGACTAGAAGCCTGGCCCTGCATTAGCTGCGGTGGGCGCCCTCCTCTTCGGCACACTCAAAAATACACGATCGTGCAAGCTACGCCCCGCGTAGCCACCATCATACGTAACGACACGTTCATGATGAATCAACACAGCACAGACAGCGTGCCTCCGGGCGAACATCTACGATGGTAAGCCTGCACACCAGTTGTTCTTGCGGCTCAGCTCACCTGTAAGAGTGCCAATGCTTTGCCGACGAAAGCCCGCACGATCTACCTCCATAGCATCCATCATTGCTGGCCTGCCTGGAACACGCCCTCAATACATCGGCTCAGGATAACCTTATATGGCTGGATAAAAGAATAACCGAAACAAGAACAAATAGAAATTCAAGTTCGAAGGGAGTCAAACTGCTGCTTGTGCGCGCCTGTCCTCATCGGCAAATGACTAGAGGCACGGGGGTTAGGAGGAGAGGACAACAAACCCTACAATTTGCCTTCATACTGCCGTTTGTAACCTTTGTGTTGGCTAAACCGCTGTACTAGCTTCCACCACACCAAGTGTCGTCTTACGAACTTCGCTGCAGTCACTCCGACACATGCTGACGACAGAGGTATTTGTCCTGTGGTCGCTTTAAACGCATTTAATACCGTTTAATCTTTATTAAGTAACAGCTAACACAGCTGAAGAGGTTTCGGGGACGACGTCGCATCTGGTCAACCCACCCCACACAAAAATCATCTGCCATTTTAAAGAGTTCAGCAGCAATGGCACTGCAGCAGCAGGTAGACACCCTTAAGCAGCAGCTGGATACTGTATGGGTCAGGTGAGCCCCTGCCTGCACAAATGCTCTTCTATTGAACACACAGCTACAATGGACGGCGTGCAGTGAACATCTGCCAGCTGGCAGTTGCCTTCCGCGTGGCATGTGTGTACCAGATCTGTTGCACGAGCAGTTCCACAAGCTACTGCAATCTTCGGTTTCTGAAACATCACGAACGGTGCAGCACTGATCAGCGGCAGTCGACCACTGCCATGTCACCTTTCTGAACATGCAAGGCGTGCATGCACTGGCAGTACAACCTCGCGACGTTCAGCGCCATGCAGGGTGCAGGCGCATCCTGCTGCAGCAAGAGGTCTTGCTCTGTAGCTGAAGGCAGAATCTGCTGCTCTTCCTGCTGATTGCAGCATGGGCATGCACATCCCGTTTGCAGAGCTGGACGTGCACGACCAGATTGACGGTGCGTCGTCGTGCTGGGCTGTAGTCATCGTCTGAGCCCGGCGCCACAATAACTGACACTTACAGCGCACCACTGATGGCTGCTCGTGCTGCCAAAGCAGAAGGGCCAGCACAGCTGCTGCTGAGCCGGCAGCAGTCGCTGCTGCTTTGGGTCGAACCAGCAGCAGCTGTGGCAGTGCACTCTAGGCAGTAGCAGGCCGCAGCGTGTTCCTGCAAGCAGCTGAAGGGTCGTGAGCGTGCCTGCAGGCGGCGGGTACTCCCTGGTTTACCGAGGCCTGTGGCACGGGACGCCTGTGGCCATCAAGCGCTGGTTCAACCCGCAGCTGCAGGAGGACGTGCAGGAGGAGTTCAGGTGGGGGTGAACCAGCTGAGGCTGCGTCGCTGCTGTACATCGCAGGAGAGCAGGTTGACAGATGTTACATTCCGACGGATGTCAAGCAACTCGTATGCACGCCGAGTTCGCTGCTTCATGAGCGATGCATGCAGCTGCGGCGTCGCATCGCACGTCCTCAACGCAACGGCAGCAGCTGCGCCACTGCTGGCACACGCTGGCCGCCTGCAGGCAGGAAGTGATGACGCTGCAGCAGCTGCGCCACCCGCACGTGGTTCAGTTTCTGGGCGCGTGCATGAAGGCGCCCGACCTGTGCCTGGTCACAGAGCACATGCCACATAGCCTGCACCGCGTGCTGTACGAGCAGCAGGGCGTGGCGCTTGACAGGAAGCGGTGAGAAACTACTTCCGCTGCTGGTCACGCAAGCGCGTGCGCCTCAGCACCTGGACCAGTACCACACAGTGAGACACACTGCCAGCGCTGCCGCTGCTCTCCTGCAAGTCTCCACAGCGGGCTGTGTGAGCAGCACGGCTACCGCTGCACACAGCAGGGGCAGTGTGCAGTGTGCAGGCGAGTGCAACAACAGCAGCATGCTTCCTGCAAGGGGCTTGAACTGGCGCTGCCTTCTGCAGCCGCAGTTCACCAGCAGCAGCTGCTGTCACGGCCGCCAACCAGCGCTTGCTCAGGCTGGCGGCTGAAGGGCATCTACTGTCCCTGCATGCCTGCAGGGTGCTGTCACTTGCAACCGACGTTGCGCGTGCGCTGCTGTACCTGCACCATGTAGCCAGACCTGCTGTGGTGCACCGTGACGTGAAGCCAGCAAACTTCCTGCTGGACAGGGCCTGGCGTGTGAAGATCGCGGACTTTGGTTTGGCAGCCAACAGCAGCAAGCAGGTAGTTGCCTGTGGGGGAGCTGGTTCAGTTGTGCTTGTGTCTTTGTGGTGGAGTGTCAATGGCTCGCCGGGCAGAGTGCTGTGTGGCTATCAAGCGGGGACTGCATGCAGTGGTGTTGGATGTGCCGGCGCTGTTCGGTACCGGTCAACTGCAGTGCATCTGCAGGCGCGGCAGCAGTGGGCTCATGCTGCTGAGATCAACCCTGTTACTGCAAAGCATCCCAGTCTGGCAGAGGCATGCGCAGGCTCATTTCAGCCCCCCTCCGCACTGTGCTAGCAGTGCAACGTTCTCGTGGGTGTCTTCCAAACGTTGAGCATGCGTGCCCCACAAACTGCTGCAGTGCAGCGATGGCGTTGGCATAGCAGATGACAGCCCACTCGGAGCACCAGGAGAACGCGGGTGGGGTCTGCTGTTCCAGTATTGCTGGAGGTGCGCAGCTGTGCACTCCCCGGGAGCCCAGGAGCCGCTCACAACTCACTCTTGTGTACACTTGTACGCGTGCTGTTCAAACCTGTGCAGGCCAATGCAGGCACGCCCAGCTACATGGCTCCCGAGCTGCTGCAGGCAGGCAAGCCCTACAGCACCAAGGTGGACGTGTACGCGTTTGGTGTGATGCTGAATGAGATGCTTGCCAGGAGCCCGCCCTGGTCTGGCACGGCTGCAGGCGACATCAGGCGCCAGGTCAGCGCACCAGCTGGCGCCCTGCAGCTGGCACCCTTGCTTGTACAGTAAATCAACACACTTTCAGGACTGAAACTTGCCTCTGGCACTAGCCCAGCGAGCCGAGATTCCGCTCATGTATCAGTGTGTGGCAGAGCTGCAGGCTGCCACTTTGTTGCAGTTTGCAGTTTGTCTGCAGATGTGTGCCAAAAACATTACATTGGTTGTGCCAGGCTTGTCGCAATCATACCAAATACCAAAGTAGGGCCACAGGCCCACCCACTAAGGAGCCAAACAAGGCTCATGGGATTACAAAGTGTGCTGCGTCAACAAGCCCACTGCGCAGCATGCCTCTTCACTGTTGCAACACTGGCATTCCAAAGTTTGACACCGTAACACAGATCGTCCTGACTGGTGTTGCAAAAAAAGCAACATATTGTACTGATGCTGCTGACTGTTTTCCGTTGCGCAGGTGCTTGCAGGGCAACGGCCAACCATCGACCTGTCAGTGCCCAAGCAGCTGCAGCAGCTCGTCAGTGCCTGCTGGGACCAGCAGCCAGAGCAGCGACCGGACTTTGTCAGCATCCTGGAGCAGCTGACTGCATTGGCCAAGCAGTTGTAGCGGACTCTCCTCCACTCAGTAGCACTTCTAATTGTAGGCTGGTCACTTTGGAGCTTCACTGAAACCAATGGTTGAATATATGAATCAATTGGGATAATGGCGTGTCTGAGAGGCACTGCTGTTTTTGAGGAGTGTCTGGGTGTTATGGCTTTCAAAAGCCGAATTCGGCAGCAGGCATGCCGCCCTTCATTTGACATGAACTGCTGACTGATGGAATGCCTTTAGGCTAGAAGGCCGACATCAAGGCATTGTGGCATCTAAGATCAACTACTTGGACAGCAGCAAGGGACGGTGTTATTGTACTGCAGGAGTTATGCTGCTGGGGTACAACTGACAAAAGCCTGTGACATGTCAACTGCCAGTCTGGTAAGGTCATGGTGGTGCTTCAGCAACACCTCCAAGAAAGGCCTGAGAACTGTGTCTGGCTGCAAGACATATGAAGCTATCTCTCAGCAAGCTGTTGTCAAGTGTCAAGTACAGCTCTGCACTGCTGGGTTGCTGACGGTGACCTTTGTGTCGCAGCTCTCGCGCTGAAGCGCAGTCGGAATCATGGCTGATGGTGAGGCACACGCATGCAGCTTGGATAAAGCAGTGCTTGATGTAACCAGCCCGTGCCGGCGGGTGCTGCGTGACCTGTACACGTAAACCGTGTTAACTCTGTATAATACGCCCTCAAACGTACTTTAAAAGTTTGCTGTAGCATTTGAATAACCTATTTGTCGTGCTACGATCATACTGAGGCACGAGTGACTTGAGCAGCTGCACTCACTCCTGCTGTGCTTGCTGCTGTGCCGAAACCGGCTCTCCATGCACGCAGCAATACGAGCTGCAGAGGCAGTAACAGTACAACCAGCAACTAAGAAGCAGAAAACTGCGGCAACAGCTGCAGACACTGGCACAGCAGCTGTGATCAGGCAGTCACTGCTATCTGATGACTCCCGCAACCAGCTGCGCCAGCAGCACGAGACTGCAGGCCCGTATTCACACCTGGTGCTCAAGGACCTGGCTGATGACAAGCTGCTGCGTGCTGTGCGTGAAGAGGTGATCCACAACATCTCAGCAACGTACAAGGAAACGGACTTGTTCAAGGTTTCCAGACAGGTGCGGGCACTCGCAGGAACTGCCTGGTGGTTGCGCCACCAGCAGCAGCAGAACAGCAGCATGTCAGGACAACGCAATGGCACCTTTCCAAGCAGCCAGCAACCAGCAGCAGCCAAGTCCGTGTGGGAAGTCCCGCGTGCGTGGCTTGCAGCTGCTAGGCGGCTTGTGCCAGGCATCCTCGCGCAGAGGCAGCTGCGCAGAACACCCAACCACTGCGCAGCACACACCTGATCAACACCAGCAAGCAGCCAGCGTCCCCTCCCTGCTGCAGCGCGTGTGCGTGATGTGGGTGTGGTGCGCCTGTGCCTGCAGGCGACCTGGCCAACATGGATGCGCTGGACCCCGAGTCAGCAGCAAAGCTGCCGGCGCTGATGGCGCTGCGCGGCGCCATCTACTCGCAGGAGTTTCGGCAGTGAGTTCAGACTGGGGAGCAACGAGCACAGCAGGGCGACAATGGGTTGCTGCAGCCCGGCAGCGAGTGTGGCAAGCGGCCAGGAATTGCAGCAGGGAAGCTGCCAGGGTAGCCCTTGCGCTAGGCCATACAGCAGGTAGTTCAATCCACCGACGTTTAGCAGCCAAGAAGCAAGTGCTGGCAGCTCACAGCGGGTTGCTGCTGCTGTCAGTGACGCCACTGGCTTGCCGCCTGCCCTGCAATGGCAGCACCTACAAGCATCGCCTGCTGCCTCTGCTGTCACTCCTGTGTGTTGCCCCGCTGTGTTAGGTTTGTCGAGGGCATCACTGGCGTGGGTGACCTGTCAGACAAGACCGACCTGTCGTGCAACGTGTACGCACAGGTGGGGGCCGGTGTTGGCACGCAGCTGCGCACATGCAGTGCCTGGTAACGCCGCTGAATGCAGTGCAACCGACAAACAAACAGCCAGCAGCATGGCATCACGAGATGTGTCCAGCAGAGTATTTGCAACAGGGGCGCGGGGTTGTAAGCAGCGGGCAGTGGCCTGGAGCTTGCCAAACAACTTGTTGCGCGGGCTGCATTGCATCCGTTGCCTGTCTGTGCAGGGTGGCCACCTGCTAAACCACGATGACGTGATCGGCACACGTGCCGTGTCGTTCATAATCTACCTGACAGACCCTGACGAGCCCTGGGCCGCCGAGGACGGCGGTGCGCTGGAGCTGTACCCACTGGTGGAAGGTGAGCGCGTGTCAATGTAAATCAGATAGCTGAGAGATTTTTGCTACGTGCATGCTGCTTGCACAATGCCCCTGGTCTGGTAGGGCTTTCTGCACTTGCAAGTGCTTGATGAGGCTTGGACGATCGCTCCTTGGAGCTCCGAATGCGGTGGTGCGCTGGAGCTGCACCCCAATGGTGGCGGTGGGCACGTGTGTGACAATGATGCCATTTAACAACATGTGGTCAGGCACGCCTTATGATGTCTGGTGAGTCCTGAACTGCTGCTGCCGGGTGGTGCAGCAGAGTGGTGCTGCAGAGCTGCACCCTGCTGTGAACTTGTGACTGCTCCTTTGGCTTGCCCCGGTGTCTTGCTGCTCAGCTGGCGGTGGGCTGGACCAAACTGCATGCAATGCCGCTGCTGGCGTAGCAGGTGCTTGGCATATCGGCACCTCATCTGCTGGGGCAGCTTGTGGACCGCGCCGCATGTGCTGTTTCTGCATCACCTGCTGCTGCATGACGATGTCAACCCTGCAACGTGTACTGCTGCTGGTGCTGCTGCTGCTGATGCAGGCAAGCCTCACACGCCAGACGTGATCCCCACCGCCAGCCACCTGCCCACCTGGAATCCATGGCCATGTTTGTGGTGCAGCCAGGCAGGAGCTTCCACAGCGTGCAGGTGGGCGGCACAGCAGGCACCGCAAGGACGCCGGTTTGCAGATGAACGCATGCAGCACACGCTGACGGGCACACTTGCTCGTGCACAAACTGCTCCCTTGCTGCCTCTTGTGAGGCACGCTGACGACCGTTCTGTCGGCTGCGCACTGCTGCCCCGCCGGCCCGCCGGCCCGCGGCTTGCAGGACGCGCTGCAAGCTGGCACGTGTCGCTTTCCGTCAGCGGCTGGTGCGGCACGGCGCCGCCCCAGCAGACACAGTGCAGGAGCGCCCGACAATCTGCTGAGCTCTTGGCTGCCTGCTGCTGCTGCTTGCAGGAAGTGTGTCGGGTGACAAGCCGCGCTTCTCCATCAGCGGCTGGTACCACAAGGCCACGCCGCAGCAGGGCAGCGAGCACGCGTCCCTGCAGCAGCTGCGGATGAAGGCGGGAGAGGACCAGATACTGCAGCACACAGCCTTCGAGGGTGAGCAAGTGCAAAAGTGTCTTCATGCTGTGATGGCATTCGTTACAGCGTTGGCGTTCCAGCACATGACAGCTGCAGAATAGGGTGGGAGAGGACCAGATGCAGCAGACATTGAGGGTGAGCATGTGTTGTCCTGTGTTCAGAAGGTCACTGGCAGCAGCGCCTTTGTTGTGGTTGGAACGGCTCAGATGAAGGAGGGAGAGGAAGACACACAAGCGGTTGGTGGTCGTGCTTGTTGTGCCTCATGAGCAGTGCTGACGCGGTGCTGCTTTGGCCTCAGTCAGGATCATGTTTGACTTGTCGACTCGCTTCAAGATCGACGCAGGACTCCCAGCGCTTATACATATTCTCTCCTGTTCCCTCGCACGTTGGCCCCTGCCACACACCCACGTCCTGCAGGAGACGACACCTCTGGCCCTCTGTCGGACGCTGACCTGGCGCTGCTGCGCGCCTGGGTCAACCCTGCGTACCTGAAGCAGGAGTCCTGGGCCAAGATCCAGGACAAGATGGAGGCGGATGGCAGCGTGCAGCTGCAGAAGTTCCTGCTGCCAGAGGTGAGGCGCTCTGTGAAGGGCTGCGCGGCGCTCCTTGTGTGCAGAAGTTGACCCTGCTCGCCAGGCCGAGTCAGGCTTTTGTGTGATGTTGCTTGAAGGGGTGTAGACCGCAGACGCACTGCTACAATTTGACAATTGGCAGGTGGTCCAGCTGAAAACGAGAGGGAACAGCTGTGCTGCGCCTCAGCAGGTTGGGCAGAAGACTGCTCTTGATTCTCGCCTGGTTCGGCACAGTGCGTCCACGGCTGCTTGGCTGCTGTTGCTGCCGCCTGTTGAAGACATTATCGTGTGCGTTCTATGCCATCCTGGGACTGCAGGTTGCTGACAACATCCTGCAGGCAGCAGTTGCGCAGGATACGGCAGAGGGTGTCGGCAGCGGCAAGATACCCAGCTTCACAGCAGGCTACAGCGAAGGTGCGGGGCGGCGTTGGAACTCGAGACGAGCACACTGAGCGTCTGCTTCTGCACATTGCTGTGGCAGGGTGCTGCGCTGCATGCACATGCTTGCTGCAGGCTGCGTTATGGTGTCGTGATCATCGGAGATGTCTGTGGCACACTGTACAGGTGCCCCAGCGGCTGTTGGTCAGACCACATGTTGTCCTGTCGCGTCACCATCTGCGAAACTCTACACTGCATGGTGTTGTCGGTTTGGCGAGGTGTACAGAGGCTCTTGTCTCAGATGCTGCTTAACATCATGTGTCGGTCCCGTCATGCCATGCTTGTGTGCAGACTGGCAAGCGGTGGGCCCTCCACATAAGCAGCGGTACCTCTCATACAGAGGCCAGCCGCAGCAGCCTGCCGCCGGCGCTGCTGCTGCTGCTGCTGCTGCTGCTGCTTCAAGCGCTGGCGGGCTGCTGGCAGCAGCCAAGGCAGCGCTGTTTGAGTCGAGTGCGTTTGCACGGCTGCTGAAGGCCATGATTGATGTTGACATCCTGAAGCATGCTGGCGAAGTGCGGCGGTTCAGGGCAGGTGGGCCTCAGTCATGCTCTTGGGTCTGACAAATAGGATGCACAACCACGAGGCAGCAGGCTCTTTGGCCGTGATAAGGGATGCGTTCATGTGCATGTTGTTCTATGGACACGCAGTGCAGCGAACAAGCGTGGAATTGCCTGGGTGTGCACGCTAGCACAAGCGAAGCGTCAAGCGTGCACTGTGTCCGACCCCACATCGCATGTGCAGTCGACAGTGCAATGCGTGTGCATGCAAGTGACTTGGCGCCTGCGCGTTGTGCAGGCCTGGACTACACTGTCGCGCACTACGGCATCATCACCTCGGAACCCCGCCTGGACTGCGTGCTGAGCTTCGTGGACGATGCGACTCCAGCGGCAGCCGACGCCTGGGCTGTTGGTGAGGTCGGCGGCTTTGAGGCGTACCTGCTGGCAGACGAGGATGACGAGGCGGCGGGCGCTGCTGCCGTGTACCATCAGGTAGGCCCCGTGCTGTTGTGGTCCTGGGCACGGGTGCGTGGGTGCGTGACCGGGCAGTAGCAGCAGCGGCGGCCACAGCGGCTGCTCCGCTGGCAGATGGAAGAGGGCGAGACAGCGGGTGCGGCGTATTGTCGAAAGAGTGCTACTGCCATTGTTTGCTGTTGTTTTCTCTTTTGTTCCTCAGTGGTGGGGTGTCTGTGGAGGTGGGGTGCACCATGTGAAATTCAGTGGCCTTGCTGCAACATGGACTAATGGAGCGGCATGAGACGGCAGGTGCAGTTGGCGCTTGCTGGCAGTTGAAGACTGAAGACCGGAGGCGACAGTTGATACTGCTGCTTACTGCTGCATCGCCGTTGCAAGTGCAGCTGCCAGCTGTTGGTGATGCTGGGGGGGGGGGGTTGGTTCTACGCACATGCTCGGCAGTTGGCCCGAAGTCTTGCAGCCATGCATGCCGTCTTTAAGACACTGAGTGGAACAAGTTTATAAAGAGAACGGATGCTGTGCTGTTCTGCGTGACCTGAAGTATTGCTGCCATGCATGTCATCTTGCCTACTTCACCTGCTGTGCTGTGCTGTGCTGTGCTGTCTTGCGCTGCTTGCAGGATGGCAACGACTCTGGCGTGATCAACGTTCCTGCGGCCAGCAACACCCTGAACCTGCTCATGCGTGATGCAGGGCTGATGCGCTTCGTCAAGTACGTCAGCGCAGCAGCACCAGGCAGCAGGTGCGGAGTTTACCCAGGCACGCCTGTATTGCTGGGCCCGTAGGTGTTTGCGTCTCCTGCAAGCTGCAAGCTGCATGCAACGTGGCCTAGCTGGCATGTCGCACCACACAGAGGTAAAATGTGCAGGGAGCAGTGCGTCCCATTCATGTCATCAACAATCTTTTATGTAATGCCGTATGAAGACCCTGCTGTGCTGGCATGATGAGCCTGTGTTGGGCTTACAGTGAGTGCCTCAATCAGCTGATCGCCAGAAGCCTGCCGTGTTGCTGCTGGCCATGGCCCTGGCAGCACCGTTGTACTTGTCCAACTGCTCACCCATGCGCTGATCCCTGACTCATGCATGCATCCAGCTTGTTACATGCAGCTTGCCTCACACGGGCTGTTGCCGCTGCTGCAGGTGGGACATTGCCATGGAGTATGTGCCTGAAGACGACGGCGTGGACCCCCCGATGCCAGAGTCACCGCAGCAGCCAGCAGCAGCCGGCAAAGGCGCTGCCGCAGCTGCAGGCAACGCAGCCGGCGGGGCAGACGGAACTGCCTGAGGTTTGTGGCGTGGGCACACTAGGGCCGCAGCTGCTGTGCAGCCAGCAGCCGCAGGGGCGCTGGGAACTCACGCAGCTCTGCATGGCAGGCGCTGCATCCGTTGCTGTTCTGGCGGCAGCAGTGATCGGTGGAGTTGTGGATGCTAGCAATGCAATGCGTTTGAGTGTTCCACATTTTCCCTTTTTGCGCCAGTGCAATGGCACAGATGCCAGAGCAGTTGGGTTTAGGGTTTAGGGTTTAGGGTTTTTCACAGATGCACCATCCAGCTGCTGGATGGCACGGGCCAGGCAGCAGCAGGTATTAAACGCTGGAAATCCAACTAATTCAGGTGTCCCGGGCGACCGAGGTTCCCCCCTTCCCCCCTTGTCTGCTGCCTCGGGCCAAGGTATTGACCTTTACTGGCCAACTTTGTCCCGGTGAGTTCAGCCGCCCGCTATACTGCACAAGTATGGTCTGCTGTCACCGACACTGTTCTAGGTTAGTCCTGCTGCGTGTCCCAATAGAATTCTACACTGCGTGTTGTGAGTCTGACGGTTCTGCCTGCAGAGCCACGTGTCATGTCTCGCACACAGAGGCTTTCTCGGGGTGGGCCTCTTTTGGGTGACAGTCTGTTTTTCCGCTGAACTTCTAGCAGCTCTCTTTGTTTTCGGGTGTTCGTTGCTACGTAGTCGCCTGTGCACACCATGTAACCCCTCTTCTTCTTGGCGACCGAGGTGCCCAGTACCTGCTAATTGTTGCCATGTCTGCATGTTCCATTCCTGTTTTGCTGACGTGCCAACTTTGTTTTGTCCGTGATGCTCTTTCTCTGCTCAGAGATTGTGTTGATTTGGGTGAGGAAGCTGCAAATTGCTTCTCTGAGGCTTTTTGTGGTTTATTCTCGTGTCCTGCGCGCTGCAGTCCTCCAAGTGTTCCGTTTCCGACGTGCACACCCATGTAACTCTCCTCATATCCTCCTCAGAGTCGGCAGCTGCTTCGCTTGAGCACACCGTGTAACCCCTCACATCGGTCGGCAGCTGCCTGTTGTGCAACTGGTGTTATCCCGCTGGTGGGGCAGTAGAGTGGCTAACACCTACAAAGAGGCAGGCTGGCGCCTGCCTTCCCCAATGCGCAGGGTATGCAGCTGACTACGGGTGTGCAGCTTGCTGCCAGCAGCTTGCTCAGTTGCTGGGCCAGGTGCGGAGCATCATTACTAGCTATGTCCGGTGGCTGTTGCCGTGCGGGAAGAGGTGGAGAGTCAAATTAGAGCTTATAACCTGTTCGCGGCAGGTGAAAGCCTGCCCTGCAGGGCTTTGTGATTGGCATGTGCCCCTCACCGTGATGTGCGCCGCCTTGTATGGGATATGGTTGGTTTGGCCATACATGCATTTGAACATGGCCGCAGGGTAGCCTGGGCAGTCTCTTGTCGGCTTGTGTACCTGTGCTTGTTGAGCAAGTGGCAGTGCGAGCGGCAGTTGGCGGCTCTTGGGATGCGCTTGCCGACTTTGCTGCTACAGCTAGGGTGCCTGGCCGTCACAGAGTTCAGTTGCTTGCGCGGCAGCCGTTTCTTGCTTGGCACACTGTGCTGCGCGGCAATGGTTTACGTGTAGTCCGCAGGTGAATTGCAGGTGCATGCATATGTATGTTCCTGCTGCTTCCTCCTTGCTTATATCCTGGAGGCCACCAGCCCCACTCCAAAGTGGGTGTATCATCATCATAATACCAGTTCAAGCCATAGCATCAGCGCCATCGGCCCGTGCCCCACCGGGGCGGAAAGAGGAGGGAGCACTGCTCCAGAATGTTCGCATAGTGGGTGTATGTGGGGTCACTGCATGCCTGTTGACATATGCACCCACGACAAACCCTCAGCAGCTGGCCAGCCCTCTGCCGGTTCTTTCCTTATTGCTGCCTTGAGTCTGATCTGCCCTTGAGTCAGCGTCATGGTCATGAGCTCAGCCCGCTTCCTGTACTGCAACATGTATAGATTGCTGTCACTGACACTGCTTAGACTACTGCTTGCATGCACAGATCTGTGTATTCTAGACTACTTCCAAAGCAAACATTATTTGCATGTGACGGGGACGACGGGTTGTGCTGAGCACGGCCCTGTCTTGCCCCACACACAGAGCCTTTCTTGGGGGCCTCCTTCAGTGACAGCCTGAGTTGAGCTGCTCGCAGCTTCCTTTTTTCCAGGTGTCTGTTGTGGCATAGCCGCTTGAGCACACCTTTTAACCCCACAAATTCCGGGCGGCAGCAGGAGCTTGATGGGCTGGTGCAGACGAAGAAGAAGGAGGCGGTGGCTAGGTTTGGGAGCTGCTGATTGACTTCATAGTCATCAAGGCGGCACTCTTGGCCTGGCTGGATACTGTGCCAGCTGATCACCCCATTTGCGCGTTATTGACGGTCGGTTTAACCTGCAGCACCGGCACCAAGAAGGGAATTGGCCGCTGAGCTGCCATAGCGTGGGTTGGGGTTCAATTTTGCATGCTCTGTTTTTACATCCAACTTGCTGCATGTGCGTTGCATGGCTTTTGCTCTTGGTACTGTCATGCAGCTTATGTCAGCCAGTAGGTGTGTTGGGTTGGTGCCATTTCTTGTGGCGTGGCCTTGCCCGACACATCCGTAGGGTGGCAGGTGCCTGTGGTGCCACGGCATTGCGGGTTATGCTGTTGCTTTGTGCGCGTTCTGGTAGCAGAGGTTCTTGATCATATTTATAACCATGTTGTACAATGCCTTCAACACCTGAAGCAGGAGCACCGAGGTGCCCAGTACCTGCTAGTTGTTGCCATGTCTGCATGTTCCATTCCTGTTTCGCTGACGTTGACACCTTTTGTTCCGTCCTGTTGCTCCTTCTCTGCGCAGAGTTTGTGTTATTTTGGGTGAGGAAGCTGCAAATTGCTGTTCTGAGGCTTTTTGTGGTTTTATTCTCGTGTCCTGCGCGCTGCAGTCTTCGAAGTGTTCCGTTTCTGACGTGCACACCCATGGATGGATGTAAATATCCTCAACCTACCCTCAGGCGGCTTTCCTGGGGGTTGAGCGTCCTTGAGCGACAGTCTGAGTTGAGCTGCTCGCAGCTTCATTTTTCTCCTGTGACACCACCCAATATCTTCCAGAACTGCCCCAAATATCATCAGACACAAAACGCAATACCTTGGTCGATGAATCAAATATGGACAAATCGCTGCGCAACTTCTTAGCGCAACCAGGCAGCTGCCTGCAGGGAGCTGATCTCAGCAGACATGATATCCCTCTGAGCAGAGGTTTACGATTGCTACGTAGCAGGACAATCAAACACGTCAGTTTTTGTGGTTCAACAGCGGTTAGGGATGGTGCTGTGAGTGTGACTGCCGCGCGACATAAAGGCTGGAAGTTGCGCTGGGACAACCACTTTACAGAGGTGTCACACCTCTCACACTGCTTGCTTGCTTGCCTTCTCATGCTGGAGTGCTGCTGCTTCTTCACACCTCTCAATACAATCAATATCTCAATACAATCAATATACGGTATTGGCATCTGCTGTTAAATGGTGTGGCTGTTGCTGCTCGCATTCCAAGCGTGCAATGTGCATGCATATACGCATATGGTGCTTGCATGCCTGGGCATGACCACCTTTCTGCAGCGTCTTTACTGGCACTGCCCTGTTGCGCAAGCGGTGGTGCGGTTCACAGTGGATAAGTTGCCTGCAGCATGGGCACCATCATCACCATCACCATCATCATATTACTCACTCAACCCACAGCATCAACGCCATCGGCCCAGCAGCATGGTGCACTCACACGCATGGTTCCTGAATCTGAAGATGCAGCCTAGTTGGCTCATGCAACCGCTGGCAGGTGGGCAGTGTACATGTGTGCACGCATGCATGTGGCATGTCATGTGTTTGGCTGCCTTCTTTACTATGAATGGGGTTCAAATCCAGGTCCAACCGCCCGTGGCTGGGCTAAAAAAGCAACCGGAATTGACGGATTTGTGCGGGTGGTTTCGATCGCCCAAACAATGAAGAAGAAACTGGGTACAATTACAAGAAACCCTCATGAGCGGAACAACGGCTCGCTGGGCTAGTGCCTGAGGCAGGTTCAGTCCTGTACTACTGTATTGTACTGTATTGTATTGTGATATGGAAAGCACTGCATGCACGCAAGGGAGTGCCCCACAGCCTGCCACACTCCCGCATGCAAGGATGTTGGTTGGTAGGATGGTAGGAGGGCAGCGAATCTTCAGCATGTGCTGCGTAGCCAGCATCAACATAATCATCATGTTATCCAAGCCATATCAACAATGCCATCGGCCCCGAACCCCACAGGAGCGGAAGGAAGAGGGAGCACAGCTCCATTGTGTTTGCGCGTAATACATTACATTACATTACATTACATGCTCCACCCAACAAGGAGTGGGAACCCCATTCAGGAGCCAACGAGAGGCTCATTTGGGGGGGGGGAACCTCATAGAATATATATAATACGCAAATCCCAAGCCTGCACAAGATAGCCAGCAACATGGTTTAAAACCATATTACCTGCACCAAGACCACCCCATATTTGGGGATGATATTTATCAGACACATATCGCAACACCTTGGCAGATGAAGTAGACACGGACAAAGCACTGCGCAGTTTCTCAGCGCAACCTGGCAGGGACCTGATCTCGTCAACATACCATCGCGCTGGGCAGAGGTTGCAGGATAATCAAACAACAGATACGACGATGCCTCAACGTCTGTACCACAAGAAAGGCTGTGGTGCGGTTGGCTCTGCTGCCTCCATACTGACTGGTACACTCATGCACACACAAACAACGCATGCAAACACGCATAAGCAACTCAACGCCACGTTAAGGTGCCCCTACGCTATCATGTTGCCATCATCACTATCATGTTGCCATCATCACCATCATGTTGCCATCACCATATAAAGCAGCAGTGAACAGGCTCTGAACTTGCTGGTTGAGTTGATATGTGTACGCATTGCAGTGTCACGTTGCAGTGTCAGTGACACGTTGCAGTGTCAAACTGCCTGTTGCATGCAGCAACACCGCAACCCCTTGCATTGACAGTAGGAGCACTATAAACAGCAAGGCAACCGACACTGGAGCGGCGTAGCAGGTGAGGCAGCTGTGGCTGCTATAATGACACCAGCAACTTCATCGCAGATGCCATGGTGTCAGCTTGCAAGCTTGCATGCGCAGCTGTGCGTGAGGGGGGCCGGGTAACTCTGCTTTGTGGCCAGGTTAGAGTGCTGCTGCTTATCGCATGCCATACCAACCAAGTTCAACACGAGCTCCACCACCATCCACAACCCCAGGTGTACGCCGGAACCACACACACACACACACAATCAATACTGGCAAAACACAGAAGCCCCGTCTCAACCCTACAGCCTTGGACCAGCAGCCTACAGCACGCGGTCAAACCCTGGTATGGCCCTCACAGCAGCAGCCACAGCCCAGGAACACACCACCACCGGCAGCGAGATCACCGCCGCGTTGATCACCGCGCTCGGCGCAACAGCATCCAGCCCCATCACCGCCCGCGCAAACAGGATGATGACGGGCGGGTGGATGATGTACGCGCCGTACGCGGCGTTGATGATGTGGCGGCCGAGCCACCGCGGCTGCACGTTGAAGGCGTCACGGAACAGCACGAGCAGCCCGGCAGACCAGACCACGCAGAACGACTGCTCCACAAACGTGCGCAGCAGCCAGCTGCCCAGGAACGGCCCCATGCCAACTGCATGGACATGCGGTTCAGCAGCAGCACATTGGGCACCCACCCGGCAAGCACCCACCAGATGCCGGCGATGCTCAGCCACCAGGACGCGTAGCCGCTCGGCAGGCGGGCGAGCACGTTCCAGCTGGCGGGGCCGGAGTGGATGCCGAGCGCGAACGCCACGACGTACACGACAAAGTAGTCGGGCATGAACGCGACAAACGGCCCGCGTGAGATGAACACGGCCGGCCGCACGTTGAAAGCGAGCATGTCCAGCACGCGCGTCGCGTACATCAGCGTGAACAGGACACCCGTCAGCACGGCGCCGCCGGCGAACCATTGCTTGGTCGTGTACTCCGCGGCGCCGAGCCCCGGTCCGGCGCTCGCCGCGTCCTTCTTGCCCTCCGCCTGCTGCGCCAGTGCGTCGTCGTCGCCCGGCGCGACCACGCCCTTCCGGCAGCACACCTGCACCAGCCTCCCGACGACCTGCTTGCCGGCCGGCGAGTCGGCCGCCACCTTGATGATGACGTACGCCACGTTGAAGCACCACAGCATCCAGATGAACCAGGGCGGCCCGGTCGGCAGCACGTACTTGCTCGGCCAGCCGGGCGCAAACCACTCCCGGTAGGCTTGACCGATGGTGGCGCTGGGGTCGGTGGTGTGCTTGACCCACCAGATGTTGAAGGGGGCGATGACCATGGAGTAGAATAAGACGGGCGTGACCATCGCAGCGTCCGGTCCCACAGGAAGGCGCCGGGGCCCTTGCGCTTGTACGAGGGTGGCACGTACAGGCCTGCACGTGACGAGGGGCACGGGTTGATGCATGATGCAAGGGCAGCGAAGCAAAGGCTGGTGGTGTGCAGGAGGCCGCAGCTAGGCCGCGCATGGCTGTCAGCAGACAGGTGCAGTGACCTTCGTTCTGACCAGACACACATCCACGCATAAGACTAAGCCGCAGCTGCACGAATAACCAGAATGGGGAAGAAGAAGGGCTGCCATAGGCATATTGCCGCTGGCGCTGCTGCTGCTGCTGCTGCTGCTGCTTTGTATAGGTTGAGCGTCCAACGCCTACGTAGCAGCCCGCCATACGCCGTCACGCAACTGACCTGACAGGAAGAACAGCGTCATGAAGCGCACCAAATCACCGTTGGAGAACCGCTGCTGCTGTGGCCGGTTTGCTGCAACACCCCGACCTGCCCAGCATCTGAATGCGCGCTACAAACAAGCGCACCCACCTGACAGGAAGAAGAACAGCGTCATGAAGTAGGCCTGGTTGCCGTTCACAAACGCCTGCACCAGCAGCCAGTGTGCTGTGTCGCCCTTGCGGGCCTTCCAAGGCTTCCAGGTGCTCAGGTACTCGGTGAGGCAGTGGTGCAGCAGCACCAGCACTGCAGGGGCAAACATCGCAGGTCATTACAACTTGAACGATTTCAAAAAAGAGTATAAGATTACCACAGGGGTGCCAGCTGTCCAGGGGTGCCAGCTGTCCAGGTACCCTATGAGCAGCAGTGTAGCAGCAGCAGCAACACTGCCGAAACAACAGCAGCAGCGCGATAACAACTCTGGCCTCCGTGTGCGATATTGTTGCTGGGTTGCGGTGGAGCACCAGAGCTGTGTACTGTGCAGGGCATTTGCACGGTGTTGGGGTACAGCACAAGATGCCGTGTCAGCAGGGTCTAGCTGACAGCATGCAGGCTAGTCTGCTGCAGCTGGTACGTGAATAACAGTCACAAGCAGCTGCCACGATGGCAAGCTACTGACCAGGCTTGCCGGGCGTAACTTGCTGCTGCTGCTGCTGCCAACCATGCTACTGCACCTGGGCAGACGGGTAAATGCTTCCTTGTTCAAAAGAGTGCACAGCATGAGCTGCTCCCTCCGCTTACACAGCAGTGCACTGCTACAAAAGCCTAGCATTATCATGCAGCCACCCTGTACAAGTATGGTTCATGCACGGCACCATTGAACAGAACCGAAAGAGCCGTGAGCGACAAGCAACGTGCATAGCATCATGAGTCATACAGGTATATGGTGTGATGGCAGCAAGGCGGGTGTCGAAAGCTGGCCAGCAATGCTAAAAGCAGCAAAGCGTGTCACGAACCTGTCAGGAACACGCGCAACCAGTCCACATAGTACACCCGGGGCTTGCTACGCACCGCTGCTGCTGCTGCTGGCGAGGCTGCTGTTGCTGCTGCTGGTGTGGTGCTGCCACCATCCACCATGATGGCGACGTCATCCTTGCTGCCTGCAGCTGACCGCTTCTGGCAGGCCTGACCTGCTGCCTGCATGCTGTGTTGACTTGGCTGTTCTGGCAAGTTCCTGCAAGTAAGCCAACATGAATTCGTTCAGCCGTTGCTGAACATTGTGCTCTGCGGTTGGCACAAGAGTATGTGTGCCTGGTGTGTGTTGTGGTGCGCTGTATGGCAGTGCTGCTGGCAGCTGCCAGCATGCTTTTGCAGGAATCGCATGCATGTCGCCCCAGTGAAGCATGCACACTGTCAGTGTGGTGGTGTCACTTTGCATCCGATCATGGTAGTACTGCTGGGTTTCTGGTGACAAAAGAGTGAAGCATCTGCCTGGTGGGCCTGACAGTGCAGGCTGGCACTTGAATATAGCAGCGGGTGCAGCTGGAATTGTTGCAGCGTGCATGATGTGAGGAGGCACACTGTGTCACTGCTGATTTGAAGGGCTGGGTGCAAGGATGCCGGCTGGCCTGTACTCAAAGCCAACAGCAGCAAACAGTGCTCCCTCGAGCACTCCGCAATGATGCCGAACCGCAGCTTCCATCCCGGCACGAGCTAACAGCAGTTCGAATGCACAAGCCTAAGCTGCTTTCCAGCTGATGATGATGCCTTTTTGGCAGCAGCTGCTGCTCTCGACGTGGCGCCATGCCTCAACCTAGCCGGTGCTACGCAATGCGTACCTTGTAGTCACCCGTTGATCACACGTGTCTTCTACTCCAACAGTTTGAGGCCGTGCAGCCGGTGATGGTGACCTGCTCCTTGCGTTGCCGTCTGTTTCAAGTCAATGTTCCTGCTGCTGCCAGTTCACCCGTCCCGTAAGCCAGTATTACGGTGCAGCTTACAGGTATTTATTGCACTTCTAAAATGGAAAGCTCATGCGTTGGTGCTGCAGCTTCTGCCGGACCGAGTCCGACACTTGCACTTTAGGCAACAACAACAGCGACTTAAGCCAGTCCGTAATTGCAAAGTTTGTGGTGCAGCTTGATGAGTGCTGAATAGTGTCGATTGCTGTCAGCACCTGTATCTGTCGTCAGGGACTCACTACAGCTGCAGAACAACCGCCAGGTGACAACGTCAATCTCGAGTTGAAACGCATCAGTTGCTGAAAGTAAGCGTTTTATTTTGCAAAAAAGCTGTTCTGGCGTTTGGATGCCGGTGATAGTCTTGAATACCGGTTGGCTTCGCCCGACTTCACTGGTTCATTGATACCCTCTCACTCTCACGACACAAGACGTCGCTTGCAGCTGAAAACTGAACACGATACAGAGAATTGCAGATGTCTTATATATAGGAGATTGACATTGTGCTGCATTCGATGTAACTAGGGGAACTTCCGCTGAGCGCCTGCAGTCCTGGCTGTGCAGGTGGTGAGGAGTTGCAGGAAGTAATTGTACTGCTCAGGGTGTCGTGTTGCTGCAGTGTTTATTACCTTCAGAACTTGCATTGGCATTAGTTGATCTGAAATGGAACTTCCGTTTGCAATGCCTAAGCTGGAAAGGAAGGTAGGTGCTGCCATCAGCGCTGGTAGCTAGCTGTGCACTTGTTGACTTTCCTTGTGCATGTTGTCTGGTGACGCACAATTGCTGCGGCAGCTGAGCATTGCGCGATGGCAGTACAGCCGGCATCACAGGACCCCCCGCTTGTTTTGACAGTACAAGGGCGTAGTTGACAGTACAAAGTACACCTTCAGCGACTTTGCATTCAACCTATACATGCTGACCCCACCGCAGCACCATCAGCATGTAATCGCTGCACTGTTGGTATGTAAAGCAGCTAGCCAGCTGCAGCTCAAATCTGCACTGCCACCGCGTCATCAAACGCCGCGCAAGCAGAGCCTCACCCACAAAGCACACCAGGTTCCATGTACAAAGCCACAACACGCTTCAATACTGAAGTTGCTGGCGCCGCGCAGTGGGCAGTACAGTTATGGATGTGACACGACGGAAACATCACACATAACAGTGTCATCCCCTTCCCCACCTGCCTGCTGCCCTCTGCCGCATCCCGTCCTACAACTATCGTGCTCTTCACCTACAACGGCTGCAGGAGCTGACGGTGCAGCGCACGCGCTTGCAACCGCCCCTGCTGCACTGTTGCATTTGCCTCCCATGCCGCATGCACACCAGCAACGGCCCAGCTGGCCACATCGACAGCCCGGTGCCCATAGTTGCTAGGGCGGGTGACACGCCTAGGGGAGCTACTGCAGTGCCAATTAGGCCCTAAAAATTACACCTCATTGAGGTGGTGGCTGCGTTGAAACAACTCCCGCCTGCTCGCAGAGGCTGCTGCACACTGGTCCACCGGTGGGGCTGCGCTGCGGCTGCAGCCTCAGTGCTTCTTCTTGCGCTTGCCTGCAGCAGGCAGACGAGGCTGGTGGGTTGCGGGAAAGCACACAGGGCAGGCCGCAGCGCGGCAGACGCAGGAAGAGGAGCGAGGCGAGCAGTGTCCCATGCAACATGCACAGGCACGTGCCACCCGCCCTACGTATGCAGCTGTGCGTTCACCTGGAGCCCAGGAGCCGTGCAATGCCGCGTGTTTACGACATATGACTCGACACGCGTGACAGCAATCACATGAGTCACAGACAGCACTCCACTAGTCCTTGCACTGCCGCAATAGCAACCAGCCTGGCTGTGTGCAGCCCTGCTGGCAAAAGCCCTCTCGGTCACTGGTGGCGCCTGCATGAGTGCCGAGTCAGCACGCTGGGCGCCAGCTCAGCCGGCACAGGCCACAGCCTACAGCTGGCGCAACTGCTCACCTGACTTGCTGCCAGGCTCTGCAGCGATGGACTGCTGCTGCCGCTGCCTCGGCCTCGCTGCCACTAGCAGCACCCACACCAGTGGCTGGTGACACCAGCGGGACGGCGCTCAGCGGCACTGCAGCCTCCAGCCCCTTGGCACCCACGCCAACCCCCAGTGTGCTGCTGCTGCTGCTGCTGCTGGGGGCAGTCGCCTGGTACGACCCACCTGCCACTGTGCTGTTCAGTGGGCTCCCTGCCGCTGCTGATCAGCAGGCTTGCCATGGGCAGCAGCAGCGATGTAGCCGCCACCGCCACCAGGAGACCAACTGCTGGAGGCAGGAGCAGCAGCAGCAGCGCTGCGCTTACCAGCTGCCATGCCTGCGCCGCTGCTGCTGGCAGCAGCTGCCCACTGCCCGCTGCAGCTGCCGCGGCAGCACTCGCGCCAGCCCCCACACCCTCCCACGCCCTGGTGACCGCCTTGCCCGCATCCTCCGCAGGGTTTTGACCAGGCACTGCAGCTGCTGAACCGCTGAGCCCCAGCTGCTGCACGAAGCCCTCCGGCAGGGCCTGCGCTATCGAGTCCAGCACTGCTGCTGGCAGGAACCGCCCCATCAGCCAACCGAGCTTTGAGGCCTGCGGAGAGTGCTGCGCGCGTGGCGTCTTCTGCAGTGTCTATCGCCCACCCTGCAGACGCGTTGCAAGTGCCGCAGACACCGCGCAACAATTGAGAGTGTATCGCGCAACCTGCAACATGGTGAGGCAGCGCTGCAGGAGCGGGGCCTCCGGGTACGCTCCCAAGTCCTGATGGCAGCAGCTCAGATGACGCCACAGCAGCCTTTAACCCACCCAAAAGTATGGCAGCTGCGTAATGCCATGGAGGTGTCCGCATTGCTGATGGTTGGCAGCGGCTGGGGTGAGCGATGATAGCCGCTGGAGCGCCGCATGCAAGCAAGCAACGCAACCTGCCATGCTGCAGCAGCAGCCAGTCGCACCTGAGGTCGACAGCAGCGTGCCGGTGATGGGGCGGAACACGTTGTCCCACAGCGCACTGACGGGCCAGCCCAGCGCCCACATGAACGCAAACACGCTGTGGTGGTCCACCTGCTCGCAGATGCGGATGCTGCCAGGCGGCGGCAGCAGCAGCAGCAGCAGCAGCAGCGGCAGATGGGTGAGCGCACATGGCAACTAGGCTAGCGCTCTCACACGAAAACAAATGGCAGTGCTCACACTTGTGCCATGCGGGATTCTGCAGCATTAAACAGGAGTAGCAGCAGCAGCAGATGCAGGAGCGCAGAAAGCAGGGTTGCCAGGTTACATGCACAGCTAAAGCAGCCGTGGACCTGCTCACGGTTGAGGATCCTACAGGACAAGCAGCAGCAGCACCAAATAATGATGAGTAAGCGACGCACGGGAAAGCAAACATAAAGAATGGACGTTATCACAACGCCGGTTGACCAGCTTGCAGCTGTGCAGCCCGCTCGGGCGTCTCAGCGTCAACACACATCCGTCCAAAATGCTGCCACTCACTCTGCAAGCGGCCCACAGGCCACACAAAGTGCGCACACACACGTTCACCACAGCACCACCACCCCCGCAACAACAGGTTGAATGCATCGCCCGTTGACCAAATCTGCTGCAGCAGCAAGCAGCGTGCATGGCCGGCAAGCGGCGACCTTTGCATGCATCGAGGTCTGTTGGCTGAATCGCCCACACGCACTCACAGGCCGCCTTGCAGCGCCTGAAGCACCACTGTCAAGGAAGTCATGCTAGTTTTGTTCAGCGCAGCAGCAGCTGTCACCAAGTGTCCATGCAGAAGCACTCACAGGCCGTCCTCGCAGCGCCTGAAGCGCAGCAGCACCACCGTCGGCCCGTGGAGGCGCTTCAGAAACAGCGGCGCCACCTTGAGGTTGAGGTCCAGCCAGCACGCCGCCATGTGCTCGTCAACCACCATCTCTATGAACTCCAGCTGTAGTCTATCCCTGGGCGGCGCAAACGCAGCAGTCCAAGCAGCACGCCAGTCACGCCCCATTGCCCCGCAACCCATCACCACGGATCCCCAATGATTGCAAGGCATCCGGGAGGATGTTTTGCACTCACAGGCCGTCCTCGCAGTGCCTGAAGCGCAGCATGACAACGACGGGCAGGTGGTAGCGCCGGATGAACAGCGGCGCCAGCTTGAGGTTGAGGTCCAGCCAGCACGCTGCCATGTGCTCGTCAACCACCGTCTCTATGAACTCCAGCTTGTAGTCCAGGGCTGCAGGCAAGATCCCGCGGTGGACGACACAGCAGCACAGCAGCAGCAGCAGCAGCCGCAGGTCATGATTGCAGCAGCAGCAGCAGCAGCAGCAAGCCGCCATGTGCTCGTCGACCACCATCTCTATGAACTGCATGCTTGGCGTTCAGGCCTGCAACAATAGGTTGAGGGGTGGATGCAGCAGCATCAGCATCAGCATGCAGGCACATGCTTGTAAAACATAACCTGCACGACAGCAGCTTGTATTGCAGCCCTGCAGAAATGGAGTGTTGGAGGCAGCAGCAGCAGCAGGAGAAGCAGTAGCAGCAGTCACACACAACAGCTAACAAAGAATTACAAACATAGGCCTTTGGTGCAGCAGCGCAGCAGCAGGCACAGCCCATGCAGCAAAACTCTGCAGGCATAACAAAGGTGTGCTGTACTTGGCGGCGGCAGCAGCAGCAGCAGCACATGCCACATTTCTGTGTGACTCATAATGGCCTAGTCCACACACCAGAGCGTAAAGTAACCCCCACACAGCCACCGCTGGCAAAACATAGTAACATGCATGCACACATGATGCATTTTGCATTATGCTATACCACCCCATCTGTGATGGCTGCAGCAGCTGTCGTATAGAGACGTCGACCCAACTCTGCTGCAAGAGGGCTGCATCTCATGCCAGCAACAACACCCGCTCAGAAGATACGCCATGTGTTCTGAAGGGAGCGACAGCCTCGCCGCCCGCCATACACTACTGCGTGCACACACAACCTCCACAACATAACTGTTACACCATGCACTCACCCGTTACGGCTGCCCTGTAGACGCCGTACAGCGCCTCCCGGCCCTGAACGTCGCCCAGGAAGTGCGTCAGCTTCACGTCATCCGTCAGGTACTGCTGCGCCACGCGCTGCTGCAGCTCCCTGCACAGCAAGCCAACGACAGACAGCCAGGCAGCAAACGATGTAAATCAGCACGGGACACATACACATGTACAGGTTCGTGGAGCACCTGAGGGAGCTCTACTCAGCTGCCAGACAAACATTGAATTGTGTGGCAGTGCAGGCCATTGAGAGGTTGTGCAGCTGAGGGTTGCTGCAAGGCTTGTCACAGTGTGAGCATGGTATGCCAGATGCAGCATATGAGGTGCTTGTAGCATCGTTGGTTTACTTCCACAAGCTATGCTGTAGCTGTGGTGTACAGAGGGCTGCGCAGCAGTGCTGCTGCTGCTGTTGCTGCTGTTATGGTGGTGAACACCAAGGTGGAGTGCGTGCCTGTTTTTGGTGGTCATGGAGCGCATGATAAACTGGAGCGTATCCCTATCCATAACCTTTGCCATCCTGCTGTTGTGCTCGTTGCTGGCTGCAGGCGTGGGGCGAAAAAGGACTGTGGCTGGGGTGCCTGGTGAGACGTTTGTAGTGTGCAAAATGCCAGACGATACTGCGGGATTGGAACGGCAACAGGATGGTGGGCTGGACAAAAGGCGAAGCGAGCGGAATTTCACGGGCGGGCGTTCCCGGTGGCGTCACTGACGAACGACCTTGGACACGCCTTCAACGCTTGGTCGATGGTGGAGAAAGTCCAACGGCCTACCCGACAGCAAGCCACCGCAAAACTAAACATTGAGCCTTAAATTTGGCATCTGCCGTGCGGTCAAAGCTCAACAAAGTACAATCACTGCAGCCACACCTGCTGACGTATGCACTGCATACAGCAGTGCTGCCAGCTGGAGGTGGAGTAGTGCAGGAGCGTGGCACCTCGTATCGCTCGTCCTCTGGCTTTCAGTTGCAAGGTGCTTTCATAACCTTGAGTGAGGTTTGCTGCTTTCAGGGCAGTCGGTGCTTGGATACCATTCAGCTGTTGAAGTGAGCATGGCCACTAGCGCTATAGTGCAGTACTGCACAACCAGGCACTTCTGCAGCTGACTGATATGAAGCATATCATGGCACAAGGCTTGGGACCCGTGTCATGACTTGCCATCATTGAACCGTTGGCCAAGTTGGCCACCAGATGCCAAGTCAGCGGTTACGTCATCCCGGCAGCCTCACAGAGCCTGCTAGCATGCTGCCCTCTTTCAAGTTACCAAGTGACCAAAGGGCCACTGGCCCACCCACTAAGGAGCCAAAAAAGGCTCATGGGGTCCAATAGGTGTCACCTAAAGCAAAGGAAAAAGGGAGGCAGAGCATGCACACGCAGCCAACATACAGTACCACAGTACAGCCAAGCAAGCAAACGATGCTTAAGGGCACAATAGCTGGAAGCAGCACAAGTGGTACGGTGACCACGCAGTTATCCAGGGTGGATGTTCCAGCACCTGCTTTCAGCACCTGCTAGAGCGCATAAGGCTGGCTGGCACCTGCATTGGCACCTGCCTTGGCGTCAAGTATCTGCCTGGTCGGCGACTTCCTCCAGCAGCAACATGTGGCACCTGAAAGCAGGTGCCAAGCAGGCCCTCAGCTCAAGGGCGCTTCGAATTTCTAATTGCTGTCTGACCAACTGCTTCCACGCTACACATCGCCAGCCAAGGGCCCAGCACCTGAAACAACACAGCAGCAGCAGCGGCATGCAGCAGAGCAGCCGGATTTGTACAACATGGCGCCACATCAGCACGCAGTGCTCTGATCCTGTGCGACCAACACACGATGCTAGCACTGATGATGTCGCTGGGCTGCTCTAGGCAAGGCTGCAGCTGCCGGGTGGGCCGGTGCGGCACGGAAGACGCTTGTGACCCAAACAGGGGGTCAGCAGCAGCAGCAGCAGCAGCAGGTGTGCAGGTGCAAAGGTGCACAGGACATACAGCGTCACCTTGCCCACCTCATGACCCTTCACGGCCTCTGCATCCCCGCCACACTCCTGCACCAGCTGCTCTGCACTGGCGGGCCCGGCTGGCTCCCTGCCGTCATTGGCAACGAGTCGCATCTGGAAAAACGCTGCCATGCCTCCCACCACGCCGATCCTGAACTTGCACACGATGGCCTGGGAGGCAAACTCCTCGGCCTTGGCCCGCATGTAGGTTGCAACATCGGCAGGCTGCATGCTTTGCAGCGAGGTGATGAGGGTGCTGGGGCAGACGTACTCAAGGGCGGACCTCATGTTGGTCATGCATTCGACATGAAAGCTTTCAGAAGCGCCTGGGGCAGCGCCTGGGGCGTGCTGAGCAATCATGTTAGTGACTGCGAAAGCAGACACAATGGTAGCATAGCAGCAGCAGCAGCGGTGCAGGTTTGAGCTCAACGCAGCAACAGCAAGGGCAGCATGAGAAGTTCTGTGTGTATTGCGATAGCTGCGTGACCTGAGCGCAAGAGCCTGCATCACAGCAATGCATGCATTGCCAATAAGGTGTTGGCACTGCAACATACACAAGGTGCGGCAATGCAACAAAAAAATCCAAAATAATAACTGTGATGATGTACAGTACTTCAAGTCAAGTTGACCATTGAATGTTATGGCAATAGGTTCGCCATGCTGTTGGACAACACCAAACAGTAACTTGGGTTGATCATCAGCCACTCGAGACTCGATATTCAGCTGGAGCATGAGGCTGCTCGGCAGTACTGCAGTGATCATCGCTGGTGCTTGCTGGTTGCACAGCCCCAGATTGTAATCACATCAGCTGCGGAGCTGGAGCATTGTGACAGCACGTGTTGTTGGTGTAGGCAGCCGGTGTATACATGGGCCCCACAGACTGGGACAGGCTGCTGACGTTGCTGCTGCTACACTCGTCTGTCACAGAGATAAAGTTCAGGATTACCATCGACTGCAGTCAGCTGGTGCTGCTAGAACCCTGCCCGGAGGGGGGGGGCGTGACAACCACTACCCTGCGTGGTGTTCTGGCCAGGCCCATGGGCACAGCCCAATAAATCAAGACCAAGCTGGCTGCTGCCAACATAAATAGCAGAGTACCTTCGTATTTTCACAACTGCATGAACAAATGTCAAAACAACAGTGAAGGCTTCTTTGGTCAGCAACTGCGTGATGACTCCGAGTCTCTGATGACTCTGATGAGTCATCAGCATGCGCAATGTGCAATGGCCTGCCCATTAGCTGCCCAGATGGTGCTAGTGCCGTGTCCTTTCACATGGTGCGCACACCCCCAATTGCAAGCAGCTGCAGCTGCTGCCGCAACACCAGCAGTGCCAAGCAACCTACTGCTGCAGCACAGGCCCCTCTTGCTGCTCAATGCTCGCATGCAATGCACGCAGATGCATCTAAGCAGCTCTCACCGGCAAGACTATCAGGCTCGTTGAGGAGGAATGAACAGGGCCTATCAACATTGCCAGCCCAGATAAGGTGAACTTCCCATCACACAATGCACAACCGCCTGATGAAGAAGTGGAGCATCGCCGTGCTGCAAGCTCTTTTGAAAAAGCCACGGCATTGCCCGCATCAAGAAAGCACGGTGCAGCGCATGCTGCGGGTTGCCCCAATGGTGCAGCGCACCAACAGCCGCAGTACGGCCGCCCATGACCAAAAGAAGTCAGCAGCAGCATGCCAGGACCTGGTGACTTCTGCTGAATTGCCGGCTGCAACACACACATGCCTAGCAAGGCGCCACAATTCATCGGGCTGTCCTCCAAAACTCCACCATACAGACTCGTCCACTGCTGCTCCCTCATCAGCCTGTTGAAGTCCAGCAGACGGAATCGGCCTGCAGTAGCTGTCACCTGCGGCACCCGACGGCGCCTTGCAAGCACATGCAGGGTTGCATGCAATATTACCACGCTTTGTGCATGCTGCCGCAACCCACCGCATCCAGCACTGCATGTATGTTCAAGCACGTGCCCAGAGGTGCCCTGCGGGCCACCCCTGACTGCCTGACACGCAAAAGGGCTGCAGCACTGCACATGTCTGGCTGTACATCCAGACCATGTACATCCAGATCATGTCTGGCTGTACAGCCAGACCAGCTGCCCAGTGAAAGCTGAACATACTACAGGCTGAAGGGAGAGCAGCAGCTTCCCAGCAGAGCACAGGCGCAAAGACTGCAGGGCACCTGGCACGCCTGCAGACGCTCTGCAGCGCCTGACCAGCACCTGAGGTGGAGACTGCAGCCGCAGGCCACCCCCGCCAGCATGACATGCCTCCGCACCTTCACAGCAACGCTGAACGCCATGCAGCAGGTGCATACATTGTGCATGCAAACATGGTGCAACTGTGCGCACAGACAACCCAGCTCGCCGACGCAAGTGGCATGTGTGGCACTTCCAGCAGCGCTGGCGTGCGCACCAGGCAACACATCTTTGGAGTCACAGCAACGCTCTGAGCACACCATCACGCTGCAGTGCGGTGCATGTGCTGCTGCAGCACCTGCTTTCTCGCCTGCCGCGCACGCACACTCACAGGCTGCTGCACTGACGCACAGCAACACACAGGCAGCACAATGGACAGCACTTCAGCGAGAGCATGCCAGCTGCTGTCACCTGCAAGTGCGAGCAGCCATGAAGCACCTGTCGAGCTGTACATCTGTCGCTGTGCATGGCACGCGTACGCAGCTGCTCGAGAATGCCAGGCAGCTCGTGTGCCACAAGCACGCACAACCAGAGCGTAGACGGCTGCAGCACCAGCTGCTGCAGCACCACCACCACCAGCTACAGGCGTGGTGGGTGACACAAGGGAAAGAGGTCAGGCTCAAGACGCCACCCTGCAGCCACCTCATGCAATGGCAAGGCCAGCCATTCCTGCAGCAACAGCTGCGACGCCGCTGGCTCCCGTGTCTGCTGCTGTTGCAGCACCATCTGCAGGTGCTGCACCTGCTGCTGCGCCTTGTGCGCCGCCAGGGCGGCGACGCCCGTACCTCCGGCTGCCGCCGGCTGCTGCTGCTGCAGCTGCCATGCCTGACCCGCCTCCTCCGCCTCCTGCTGCTGCAGGTGGTGCATCGCCACCGCCACCGCCACCGCCACCACCACTGGCCGGCGCAGCGGCAGCAGCAGCACTGCTTGAGCCGGCGCCGTCACCCCCTTGTGCTGCTGCAGTGCTTGCAGGCTTCGGCCTCCACACCACTGTCACTGGGCCGGCACCCACGCCTCCTGCAGCACCTCCCCTGCCACCGGCACCAGCTCTACCACGGCCCCTACCCCGGCTGCCCCGGCTCCTGCCGCTGCCTTCAGCGCCAGCTGCTGCACCCTCTGCTGCTGTACTGCCAGCGCCACCTCCTCCTGTAGCAGTGACAGTTTCGACCCCCGGCTTGGTTGCCCCTGCTGCTGGTGCTGCTGCTGGTCGATCTGCAGGCTGCATGCTGTTTGAGCGACTGCCCCTGGCCCTGGCCCTGCCACGGTGACGCCGCCTGCCTGTGCGTGCAGCATCAGTGCCAGCAGCAGCACCGTCGCCACCAGCTGCTGCCACTCCAGCTTCCCCTGCTGCTGTTCCATCCTGCTCCCTGCTTGCAGGAACAGCACTGCCGGCTTCACCTGCAGTGCTGCTGGTGCTGCCGTGTCCCCTGCCGCCTCGGCCGTCCCGGCGCCTGCCACGGAAGCCGCCACCTGCTGCTGCTGCTGCTGCTGCTGCTGCTGCTGTTGCTGCTGCTGGTGTTGTGCTGCCATCGGCGCCTGCTGCGTCAGGCCCTGCTGCTGCACCGCCTTGCTCATCACCCACGTGCACTGCATCCTGAGGCTGCCTCCTCTTGTCTGGCCTGCGGCGCCTGCCGTCACCCCTGCCTCTGCCGGCACCCTCTCCAGCTGCTGCTGCTGCTGCTGCCGGAGCAGCTTCTCCTGCAGCCTCAGCTGCGGCACTGCTGCCTGCTGCTGACTCAGCAGAGGCTACCATGTCAGCATCCTCCTGCTCAGCTGCAGGCCTGCGCAGCAATGTGACCTTTGCACCGTTGGCGCCGGGGGTCGGCTTGCGCACAGGCACCCAGAGCTCCTGCACTGCATTCTTTGCCGCGTTCATTGCTTCATCAACATGCAGGCCTGCAGCTGCTGCTATTGCTGCTGCTCCCGCAGCATCCTGCTCATGCACTTCATCAGCTGCTGCAGCAACACCATCATGCCTTCCACCCCGTCCTGCGGCCCTGCTGCTGCCGCGACCGCCTCTGCCTAGCCGCCTGCGCCGCCCTACACTGCCACCCGCTGCCTCTGCTGCAGCAGCATCGACGGACTGATGAGGTGCAGCTGCTGCTGCGCTGTAGTTGACAGCGTCACCTGAACCCTGTTCCCTACCAGGCCTTGTGCGCCTGCCCGTACCCCTGCCCCTGCGTGATTTCTTGCCATCTGCTGTTACTGCTCCAGCAGCTGCTGCTTGTCCGCCTTCTTCCCACCCTTCATACTCGTCACTTTCGCTCTCTGCAAGATTTGAAGCCTGATGTACCCGCTCTTGGTGTTGCTTGAAGGCGTCACGAGACGTGAGCACCTCCCCGCACTCTGCACAGAAAAACATTGCCCCGGCTACCGCTTCATAACTCCAACAACTACTTGCGAAGCTTGAAGTTCATTGACGGCACTGTGCTGACAAGTTTGAGGTTAACCATGGACCCGAAAGCAGAACGGTGTTCAACAATGCTGTCATGTTTGTTTTGGTTTTCGCTGTTTAGAAGCGCTGTTTCAACGCACTCTTTCGTTGACGCTTGAAAGGATCGTTTGCATTCTGGCTACCGTAATGGTATGTGTGTAGACAGCCGATGAGCAGGACTGTTCCTGCATGAGGATTTTTCGTTTTCTGCCTGCTTAGCCAGCCTCAGCCACTCGTTCACCCTCAGGTGCTGAGCTGTAGCAAGTTTTCTATAGTTTCTGTCAGCCCAGCAGCCATGGGAATCCCCGGCTTCAACAGCTGGTTCTATGGGAACAACAAGGCTGCTTACCAGCCACTAGCACAAACCAGAGTGGATCACCTGTACATAGATATGAACTCTGTGCTCCACAATGTATTGCGCAAAGGTGAGCTTGTGTGTATGCTTGACCACTTGAAGGCCTGCATGCACTGGGCCTGCGTGCCGTCACACAGGAATAACAACCTGCATGCAGCAGCTACACCGTTGCTGCTGCTACTGCTACCCATGGTGCGCTCACATTGCAGCTACGTCAGCAACATCAAGCGTGCTTTCCGTAGTTCAACATGTACTCACGCATGCAGCCGCCACCGCAGCTGCAGAGCAGCGCCACATGCTGCGTTGACTACTTGGATACTTGCAGGACAGTGCTGCGCGACTCACCCACCTAGCCTACACCACCACACATGCATTCTGCACTGCATGCTCTCGCTGTCCTGTGACCACCCTGCCGTTTGCCCATGAACCCGTCTCCTGCAAACTTGTTGCAGCTGAAAACTATGACAAGTATCACGCGATGCTGCATAAGCGGCTGGACACTATCCTAAAGATGACAAACCCGCGCAAGAGCGTCATGCTGGCCATCGACGGGCCAGCACCACTGGCAAAGCTCATCACGCAGCGCGAGCGGCGCAAGGTGCGCTGCATGTGGCGCACTGCCGGTGTATGCTGCGTGCTGGTGCTGCTTCGCTCACCTCGCCAGTGCCCGCAGCGCTCTGTTCTGGCCTGTGCCTGTGCTGCACTGTGCTGCCACAGCAATGTTGCATTGGCCGCGCTTGCATTGGGTTCAACCAGAACATGCTGTGCTTGTGTGGGAGATGCTGTGTGTGCTGCTGATGAGTGGCTGTGCGCGTCAGCAACAGCAGGTGCCAACCTCTGAGCAAGCGGACGGGACATCACTGCATGCTAGGTTTCAGCGTATGTGCATCCCAAACCCTCGTACTGCTGCATGTCGGGTTGGCTGCACGTGCAGAAGACGTTCTCTGTGGAGGCGCGCAAGAAGGGGCAGCAGGATGGGGGGCCAGCAGCAACAGGAAGGGCAGGAAGGCACAGTCCAATGTGGTGTCCAGCACTGCGCTGACGCCGGGGACGCCCTTCATGCACGACGTGTGCGTCTCGTGCTGCTACTACATCTGCGCGCGCCTGGCCAATCATAGGTGGCAGTCGGTAGGTGGAGGGCGGCTCCCTGCCTCACCCTGTGGGGTGGTGGTGACGGCGTCGCCTCGCAGCAGCCGCAGCGAGAGCCATGCAACGGCGGTCTGTGGCGCTGCTGAGCTGGCGGCAGTGCGGGTGCCACCCTGGCGTGGCGTGGCGCTGCCTTGTGGTTCATGCACGTGCTTCATCCCACCTGAGGCCGCCACCAGCGTGACGGCTCACCATTGTGGCGTGGCGGCTGCGGGTGCCGCTGGAACGGCTGCGACCATGCATTCAGCCGATACCCTGCGCAGCCAAACGCTGGCGGTGTGTCGCCGGCGTGGCGCAGCTGGAGGGGGGTTGCCCGGCTTTCCTGTGGCGAGGGATTCCAAACTACAGCGCACAGGCAAGGACACGTGGATCAGCTGTCTGCTTGCCGCGGCCGTCTGCATGCCTGCCTTGCTGCTTGCAGCTGGAGTGGGAGCTGTCTGGCCCTACTGTGGCTGGCGAGGGGGAGGTGAAGATCCTGGGGCGGCTGGCACGGCCCCGCCATGCTGACTCTGTCAGCCCCTGCGACACACACAGTGAGTGGCCGCAGCAGCTGCGAGTGGCGGACCCATCACTGGCAGCAATGCACCACAAACAGTGGATGGGAGAGTGACGGGGCGTGCACAGCGTTTGGGCTTGTCGCTGTCGACGATGCTGCAGGTCTGAGTGTGGTGGCGCTGGTCAGCGTCACAGCTTGCTGGCACGCACTCCCTCATCACCCTGCTACTGCTGCTGGCTTTGCTGCTGCTGCAATAGCACCGTATATCCACAAGTAAGGTCAGGTGTTGATGCAGAGATGGTCAGTGTCACAGCTTGCTGGCACACACTTGACACTCTTCATGCTGCCGCTGGTGGCTGTGCTGCTGCACCTCATGTTGTTTCACCTTACGTCCACAAGCAAGTAAGTCTGCGTGTCGACGCAGAGATGGCGCACGAGGCACCAGTTGGCAGCGCCCCTCGTCGGCGCGTCCGCTCTGACGCCGCCTGCTGCTTTCTTGGCTGCTGCTGCTGCTGCCGCGCCGCCGCCTGCCACCCGTGCAGTGATCGTGGGCGACGACGCCGACCTGATCCTGATGGCGCTCGTCAGCAGCGCGCCGCGGCTGCACATCCTCAACGTCGCGCTCGGGGAGGACAGGAGCCTGGGCCCACACAGCGCGGTGCTGAACGTGGACAAGCTGCACGCGGTGTGGCAGGCTGACATGATGGCAGGTGCGCCACGCACCGCGCGTGCACCGGCTGCGGCATGTAATGTCATGTCATGGTTGGTTTGGTTTGGTCAGCTGTGCTGGTAGTGGTTTGTTCCTGCAGTGCTTGTGCCGATGTCGTGCGAGCATCGTAAGGGTTTGGCTCACATGTGCTCATCACCGGGTGAGGGCGATGCCAGCTTTGGGCTTGCAGGGTGCGCGTTTCGTGTTGAAGCTCGGCATGCGGTGAGGCAGCCTGGCTTCGTGGCAGGCGCGGGTTTGGCAGGAATTCACAGGGTGCATAAGGGGCTCGAGGGGTGTTGGTGAGGTTCGTGAGGTCAAAGATTGTGCCTCCGCTGGCACACAGACCCACATTTGGTGTTGAAACAGCCTGTGCCCCTGCCGATGCACGTGTGGCGCGACTTTGCGAGACGCTTCTGCACCGACTCTCGCGCCGTCCGGCATTGCTCTACAGGACGCTGGCGGCTTATGGATGCCGCTGCTCGTGGATGCTGCTGTGGATCGCACTGTTGTGCAATACAGCTGCTCAGACATGTGTTGTTGTGGTTCGTCCCCGCTTCCGTATCGCTGCAGGCGAAGCCAGCGACAAGGGCCGGCCGAGGCAGCACAGCAGGCCCAGGCGCTCGCAGCGCGGCAGCTGGCGCCACTGTCCGAGGCGGAGCTGCTGCAGCTGCTGGGTGCCAAGTCTGACCTGGCGCTGCTCGCCATCCTGTCGAGCGGCAACGACTACTGCCGGCAGTGAAAGGGGCGGGGAAGCTGGAGCAGCTGTGGGCCAGGTGAGCGGGTTTGATGTGCACGGCGCTCTCCTTGCGTGCACGCATGCGTGCGCTGGTGGGGCGGGCTGGTGTGTGGTGGGTGGGGGATGGGTGTGTGTGTGGGTGGGTGGGGGGTCCTGAGGTGGGCTGGTGGGCTCGGCTTGGCTGGTCTGGGGTATACATGCCAGGGTTCTAGTCGTCATGCAAGGGTTCTGTGGGTGAGGTAGCCGACCGTGTAACGATTGCCAATGAGGCTTCATCGGAAGGCGCTTGACCATGTGTCGCTGTTGCGTCTCTGTACGTGTTTCCCAACAGAGGGCAGGCTCTCTACGCACTGTGCTGCTTTCCTGCATGTCAGCAGTCTGTGTACTGAACCGTTTATGCTGTGTTGCTGGGGTGCAGCTATGTCAAGGTGCGCCAGCGGCCGCAGTTTGCCGGCTGCTCCATCATCACCATGACCAGCCACACACAGCAGCAGCACCAGCAAGATCCAGCCAACCCTGCAGCAGCAGCAGCAGCAGCAGGCCCTACCAATGGTAGCAGCAGCACGAGCTACAGCCGTGAGCTTGCAGTGTCAGCGGAGCTCGACACGCTGATGCTGGCAGAGGTGCTAGCAGCAGCAACGGGCGGCGGGTCCAACAGCGGGCCCCCATGGCAGCGCGGCACAGCAACAGCAGGGAATGGCATGAGCAGGAGCAGCAGCAGCAGCAGCAGCAGCGCCGCCAGCTTGAGCAGGGAGGCTGCTGCTGCGTTGCCGTGGCTCAGGGGGCTGCTGTGGACTATGAGCATGTACTACGCGGGTGAGGCTGCGGCTGCTGCTTGGCTTTCTCCGTTGCTGCTTTTATGTTGCGTCGGAGCAGCGTAGACATGGACGGGCACGTTTCTGAATCGCTTGTGCCTTGCGCAAACGCACAGTCACAGACTTCAGCTCGTTTTTGAGTGTGGCGACAAGCATGTATCTCGGTACCACTGTGCACGCATTTGTTACACCTGTGTTGCGTTGCATGTGCACCTGGACAAATGCACGTACTTGCATGCTATGCATTGATGCAATGCTCGTTGATGCGTGTGCAGGCGACTGCCCGGATTACCGCTGGACGTACAAGGGTGCCCCACCAACAGCAGCCGGCCTGCGTGCCCTGGCAGCAGCAGCAGCTGCAGCAGCGCAAGGATCATCAAAGCATCACAAGCTGCGGCTGAGCAGCTTCTCGGTCAGCTGCTGCACCAGCGGCGGCAGCAGCGACAGCAGCAGCAGCGCGGCAGCAGCGTGGCAGGCTGCTGTGGCTGCTGCTGCTGCTAGGCGGGATGGCAGCAGTTCCGTCGACTTTGATCCCCTGCTGCCACATGTGTGCAGGTGAGGAGGGCGGTCGCTGTGGTGTTTGCTTTTTAAGGAAATGCGTGGTGGCCGCTTTTTTGCCAACTGCGCATGTGTGCAGATGGGGAGGGCAGTTGCTGAAGTGTTGCTTCATAAACTAGGGGCGTGGCGGCAGCCTCCCATCAACTGCACACATGTGCAGATGAGGGGTGCAGGAGCTGTTGTTTTTGTTTTAAATTAAGGGAAGTGATGGCAGCTTGCTACCAGCGGCACCTGTGTGCGGGTGAAGAGTGTGTGGCAGCTTGCGACCAGCCGCACACATGTGCAGGTGAGGGGGGCAGTTGATGTTGATTGGAATTGTAAACGAAGGGACGTGGTGGCAGCTTGCTACCAGCGGCACCTGTGTGCAGGTGATGAGAGTATGTGGTTGTGCAGTGCTGCCCAGTGTCGGTGTATGCCGACTGTGCGTGGCCTGCATGCGCGCCTGATGGCGTATGCGTGCGTGGCTGGCATGCGCGCCTGATGGCGTATGCGTGCGTGGCCTGCATGCACGCCTGATGGCGGCGTGCGTGGCCTGCATGCGCGCCTGATGGCGGCGTGCGTGGCCTGCATGCGCGCCTGATGGCGTGTGCATGGCCGGCATGCGCTGCCAGCGTTGCCACATGCGTGCGAGGCGCTGTTTGATGCATTGTGACACCGTGAGAGCTTGCACCGCCGGGTGGCGGGCACCATGGTCGGCTGTTGCGCTGTAGGTGGTGCATCGTGCACTTGCAGCGCCTGCATGCGAGCGCTGGTGTGTAGTGCATCCACTATGGCGTTGACTTATCGGTGCTGCTGCTGCTGCTGCTGCTGGTTGCTGCACCTGCCGCTGAAGCCACTTGTTCTGCATCCCCAGGTGATGCTCCAAACCTGCGTTACGCTGCTTCCCACCGCTGCGCAGCATCGCGCGCTCGCTGTGCCTTGCGCCAAACTCATGCCACTGCAACTGCCGCTGCTGCTGCTGCTGCTGCTGCTGCTGCTGCAACGCAGCTTGGCGCTGCTGCCTGGCGGCGCGCAGCAGCATGTGCCCGCGGCCGTGCAGCACTTGATGGACAGCGGCAGCCCCATCTTTGACATGTACGAGATCTGCGAGGGCTGCGAGGCAGCAGCCAAGGGCCAGTACGTGGCACAGCGCGCTTACGACGTGAGTGGCTGGCTTCCCGCGCCTTGTCTTGCCTGCGAGTGCGGTGCTGTCATCCAGTGGCTCCAAGGTTTGAGGATGGGTGCAGGACCTAGGGCTGTTGTGATGCTGTGGATGGGGTACCAGCTGCAAGGAGGTTGGCCATTTCTTGATGTTTCTTAGAAACCCGTTCACAGCTTACCGTGTCCTGCGCTGGTCGTCAAACTGGCTCATGCCGCATGTGCGCCCTTCAGTCTGTGCTGCATCACACAGGCCCAGGCACTGGACCGGTACAAGGCACTGCCTGTCTGTCTGTCTGTCTGTCTGTCTGTCTGTCTGTCTGTCTGCCTGTCTGTCTGTGTCTGTCTGTGTCGAGTCTTTTCCTCAGTCTGTGACAGACCAGGTCGACTTCATGCACCGTCTCTCTCGTGATGTTTTCATCTCCATTGAGCCAGCAACGCACCCCGTTCAATGCCCCTGCACTGATATCCTGCTGTCTGCCTGCCTGCCTGCCTGCATGCCTGCCCGGTCATCCTCCTGTTTGTTCAGGCTGTACTGGCCCGGATCAAGGCACTTGAAGCCCAGGTGCAGCAGCAGCAGCAGCAGCAGCAGCAGGGTGAGGCGGAGCAGCAGCTGCAGGCGCGCCAGGGCGAGCTAATTGCTGCCAAGGCTGCCGCGCTGGCTGTGCTGCAGGGCGCTACAGAGCGGCGGAAGCAGCACGAGGCGGAGGCACACCCAGATGGTGAGCTGGTCGGCCTGTGGTTTCTGCTGAGCGCGCCAGGCACACCTGAGTGCACCCGATCGTGGTGGTGGTCTCCTGGGTTGCTGCGTGTCGGCTTCACTCAGAATGTGTGCCCTGCGCTCCTGGTGACCAGCTTGAAGCTCAGAGCTGTCGCTGATGCCGCCTCCCGCACCAACGCAGCTGCTGTGGGGCATGCGCAGACACACCTGCACAAGTCGTGCAGGATTCTTTGTATTATGTTGTTCATTATTGTATGTAACCGACGGGTGTCCTCATTTGTGGTGTGGCGCTGCTGGAGGCTGCTGCAACGCAGTGCTTACTTTTGCAAGCGCCCCCAAGCCCATCAGCTCACCTGCTCGCGTGTGTGTTACTTTGTGTTATAACGCGCAGGTCTCAGCAAATTTGACTTGGCGCGGCTGGAGGCGGCTGTGGCGGCCGTGCCTGACAGCCAGTACAGTGGCGAGCAGCGCGCATTAACACAGCTGAGCCACAGCCTGCTGTTCAGGTGTGCTGGTTGGGTGTTTGTACCGCTGCAAGCATACATGCCGTGCATGTGGTGCCTGTAGCACTTGTCACAGCAGCATCAGCAGCAGCAGCAGCAGCAGTGGCTGCACTCTTCCCGCTATCACAGCGTCAAGCAGCATGCATCGACTTACCTCGGCCACAGCGTCATGTTCAGGCGGGTGCTTTGTGCATTGCAGGGACAGCAGCCACCCACCAATCACTGATGTGGGACCTGCCTATGCTGGGTCAGGTGCCAGCATTGTTTGTCCTGCTTCGCTGTTTGGCTAATTTACTGCAGAGCAGCTGACAGGGACAGGGAGGGAGCAGCAGGCATTGCTGGCATGGTGCTTGCCCACCGCACCGTGCTGCTGGCAAGAGGCACGGCTGTCTGCGTTGGTCACCCACACACTCCTCGCTGCCTGGCTGCTGCTTCTGCGTATCCTGCAGGATGGGACAGCAGCAACAGCAGCAGGGCCAGCACAGGCAGTACACGCAGACCCCACAGCAGTCTGGGCAGTACAGGCAGTACAGCCGGTTGCCAGGTCGCGCCTTCAGGCCACCGCCCCCCCCTGTGGAGCGCTTTGGGCCGGCCTTCAGCAGCAGGGGATATGGCAGCCAGCCCGTAGTGCTGCGCAGCCTGCTGTGGGAGACTGCCTTTGATTGCCAGGTGCGTGCAGCGGCGTCAGTTCGAGTGCTGCTGTGGTGCTGTGCTGTGCTTTGCGTGATGCTGTAGGTTACGGTGCATTTGGTTATAGTTGCCTGGGAGGCGTGGAGTGCAAGCAGCTGTGCAGGCATTTGACCTGGTGGTGGCACCACCTGCTGTTTGGGAGCAGCAGTGGCAGCAGGGTGCCTTGCAGTGGGCCTGGTGCTGCTCATCCTGCTGTGGTCATGGCTCTCAGCTGCCAGGCGGGTGCCTCAACGTGGTGTTGCGGGTGGGGCGTTGCTGGACCGTGGTGTAGGCTGCAGGGATCAATCTGCTTGCAGTCTTGTTCAGACACAAGCCTGCTGCAGTCATGCGTTTGGTGGTTGCGCATGGGCAAAAGCCCTGCTGTTCAGCAGCAGGAGTGGTTGCAGGGCGCCTTGCGGCTGGCTGCTCAGTGCTGCGCAGTTTGCTGTGGGGGATGCTTGGCTTGTCAGGTGTGCAAAGTTCATAAGCTCGATTGCAGCATGTCATGCTGTGCCTTACTGCAGCAGCGAGCATGTCCTTTCTGATGTGTGCAGTGGTCGCCAGGTAGCTGCATCTGGTGCAGCAGCCAGGTGCACCTCACTCTGCTGTTCAGCAGCAGCGGTGGTGGCAGGGCTTGCGGCAGCATTTGTTGTGCTACGCTGTGGGTGACTGTTGCTTTCTGGCTGCCAGGTGCAGTGTTGTCTGCAAGATTGATGCAGTTGGTTTGGCTGGTTGTTCCCTGGGTTGGTTGCCTCGCAACATTGGCCCCTGTCTGGCCGGTGGCGCCATCCCAATTGGTATTGCAGGCTCAGGTTGATGTCGTACTTTTTGTTGTTGATGCAGGCTTGGGATGATGTCACAACTGTTGTTGTTATTGCAGGCTTGGGAGGATGTCACAACTGTTCTGGACACTGCAGGCTTAGGATTGTCCTCACTTTCCCGTATACAGCGCAGGGCTGTCTGCGCAAAATGTTGGAGAGTGGTTGAATAGCTGAAGATTTCGTGCTGCTGTTCACTGCAGGTTCAGGAAGACCCTGACTTGGCCATGTACAGCAGTTACATGGTGCTGGGCACGCGGCCAGCAGCAGCAGCAGCAGCAGCAGGTGCAGCGTCAGCGCCGCAGCAGCACAAGCGCAAGCTCATGCCACCTGCAGGCCGGCAGCAGCAGGAGCAGCAGCAGCAGCAGCACGGAAGTGGTGGCTCAGCAGCAGCCAGCGACATTGCTGGTGCAGCTGCACTGAGCGCTGCGCTGATGGCTACCATCAGCCCGGCAGCGGTACCAGCAGGACAGCCACCTCAGAAAGCCCCCAAGGCAGGCTCAGCAAACAGCGCTGGAGCAGCCATGGAGGCTGCCGCTGCTGCCGCCGAGGCTGCTGCAGCCGCCATGGCAGCACATCACCTCGGACAGCCGTCTCCACGGCGGCAGCGGCGCAAGAACAAGCAGCCAGGGTCGGCAGGGCAGGAGGATGCAGCAGCTGCAGCAGCAGACGGAGCAAAGCAGCCACGCCGGAAGAGCCCATCTCCGAAGCCGCATGGCAAGCAGCAGCAGCAGCAGCAGCAGCAGCAGGAGGAGGAGGAGGAGGAGCAGGGGCAGCAGCAGCAGCAGGGGCGGGGGCGGGCGCGGCGCGGCAGGAGCAGCAGCAGCAGCAGGGGTGCACATGCAGGTGGGGTGGATTGCCATGCAGTTGGCAGTGCTCCAGCGCCTGCCCCTCAGAAGGTGCCCCTGCCCAGCAGCCTGCTGAACAGAGCACCAGCACCACCAGCAGGTGTGGCAGGCCCAGGCGTGCTTGGCGCTGGTGGTGCGAGAGGTGGTGGGAGGGGTGGCAGGAGGGGTGGTGGGAGGGGTGGAGGCTACCAACAGCAGCAGCAGCCTGCAAGCTCGCGAGCCCAGCAAGGGTACAACCCCCTGCAGCATCAGCCCAACCAGCAGCAGCAGCAGCAGCAGCAGGGCGGGTATTACACGGTGCAGCAGCAGGCGCCGCAGCAGCAGTGGAACTGGCAACAGCAGCAGCAGCAGCAGCAGCAGGTAGTGTCGATAAGTGCTTACAACTCAATGCAGCAGCCGCAGTGGCAGCAGCCGCAGCCGCTGAGAAGCGTGTCACCAACGGGCACAGGCCTGGGTGCTGGCGCTGCTGTTGGTGCCGGGCTGCGGCCTGTGCTGCTTCAGGCTGCTGCAGCTCCGGCAGCAGCACGCGCGCCGTACCCTGGTTTGCACTTCCCTTGAAGCTCTAGTGCAGCTGGAGTGAGCGGCGTGCCTTGCACAGCTCAGCAAGCCGTCGCAGTCGAAACGGCAAGCATGGCAAGCACAGCACCGTAATGTGTGCGGGGGTGCAGCGGATACCATAGTTGAGTTGTGTGTGCTGCAGCGAGCAGCGTGCAGATGGGCCATGCGCTGATGACATGTGCAGCCTCAAATACATAGGCCGCCGCTGCTGCCGCAGCAGCAACAGCAGCAAGGTGTTGCCATGTGTTGGTGCCTTGCACTTTCTTCTGCAGTTGCAGTTGCAGGCAGCAACAATATACACTATAATGTAGGACTTTGGACACAAGAGCAGTGCGTGCATTGTGTAGCACGCGCAAGGAATTACCTTGGCTGCAGCCACACAGCTGTGAGGTGTGCTGCAACTAGCGCAGCATTGATAAACTGGCAACTGCCTGTCTGCGCTCTAACAACCGTTTTATCATCCTGTGACATGATCATGTTGTGTCCAACAGTGCGTCGCAGGGCGTGGAATGCTGTCATGTGGTTAATTGTAGCATTTCTTGGCCACGGCAGTGCAAGCAGAAGAAGCGTGTTTCTGCAGTTAACTGGTTTCTGAGAGTTGGTGGCTGTGGTTGCAACCAGCAAATGCTGCAGGCATGCCTGCTTGAGGCATGGTGCGCACCATCGTACAAATTGTTGGATGCTACCTTACATAAGTTGCTGCCGTCACTGCAGTACCACCAGCTAGTGGAGTGGCTCCAGCTGCAGCCCAATGTTTCACAAGGACGCATCTGTTGCGTTGTGCTTTGCAAAGTGTGTTTCCTCTAACTCTTTACAAAGTGTGATTGCCTCTAGCATCTCCTTGATCCTGGGTTTAGGTGAGCCCACGTGGATGCACCCTCACAATTCATTGGTGTGGCTGTTGCAGATCCCATCCGTACTCGTTTCAATCTTGAAGTCACAGCATTCGTATGCTTGGAGATTTGCCTGTGGGCCCATGCGTGGCCCCGGGGCCAATGCTGCTGTCACAGTAAGCAGCAGCAGCAACAGTTGGACAGTTGTAAGCAGCAACTTCGCGATTGTGCCAGGATCAACCCACCTCTACCCAGTGAAGCGTGTCACGGTGTGTCTCGCATTGTGACTGCGCAACTTGCGAATGTTCATGTGCCAAGAGTGCAACGCATCCCTGCTGTGCTCTCAAGTGACACTAGTGCCTCAGAGACAGAACTTCAGAACTTGTTGAGGCCTCGGATTAGTTGGTTGGATTGGTACTCCTTGGCTGTTGTGGGACCCCATGAGCCTTGTTTGGCTCCTTAGTGGGTGGGCCTGTGGCCCTACTTTGGTATTTGGCATTTGGTATTTGGTAAAGTCTGCTACACTCTGCTTCGCTTTTCAACTGGGTTATGATTCCTTATAGTGCTGCTGCTTGTTGCTTGGCGTTCTGCAGTGCAGGTCAATCCACTGCAAGGTCCACCTGGTGATCACCTAAGTCATTGCTAAATGACAGATGCAGCAGTTGTACCAGAAACCACACGCACACTTTCTGCTCCTCGTGCCTGTTCGCGGGGAAACTGTGAACCGCGATTACCGCTCCCTGCTGCGATTGTACTGGAAGGTACACACAGCCCTCGGATCCCAACAAACACGCATCTGGCAACGAATTACATCGCATTTATGGTCTTGAAGGTGTTTTCGGTCTTTGCAGCAGCCCGGGCAAGCAAGCTTGACATGGCTCACGAGGCCGGCGCGGACGGCGCGGACCAGCTGAAGCCACGCCAGGCGCCGGCCGCTAGCAGCTGCTGCGAGCAGCTTCGGCTCGAAGTCGTGCAGCAATGTATGGCCAGCCAGAAAGGTTTCGCCCCTCTTGTGACCGAAATAATAAGGTCGTGCAGCAACTCAGCCAGCACGCAGCCCTGCCTTGCTCGTTCGTATCAGGCAGCATTCTACTCAGCATCCGAAACACGAGGTGTTTGAGCAGCGCTGGGCTAGCCCGCGTGTTCCGCATCTCTCTTTCCAGCTTGTGCAGGTGATGACACTCTACAGGATGATGTTGCACCCCGGACGCCACTAGCCACCAAGGAGCCACAAACCACCATGGCGTCATGGCGCAATGGCCACGCAGATGCCCAGGGCACAGGAGACCAATTAGGTGTCGGCAGCGCCACCATTAAGGCACAGCACTACCATCCCTAGTTGCTGCTCACACACGGCAGCTTTTATAACCCCCTCAGCAGGAGGCATGCTCTTCAAGAAGAAGTTCCATCAGCCGCCAAAAACCAGAGTCCCACCCATCATCAGTTGCAGCAGCAAGCAACACCACCATCTGCAGCCAATGGCAATGTAATGGCCGTGTGACCAGACAGTCTGCACAGCTCCAGATGAACGTGCAAGGGCAAGGCACATAATCCAACCATGTCAATGCACTCATATGCGCTACAGCAATTGGCTCAGAATGCTGCATTGGCATGTTCGAATCCTTGGGGCCGCCTGCTCACATCTGTTTATTGATCAGCCGAGCAGATCTCATTGGCGAGATGCAGCAGCAGGTGTTCAACTCAGTACGCAACAGAAGTACTGTTGCTTGCATCCAGCACCCTGCCTGCAGGATCAGCACCGCAACGCCAGCCCAATCTTGTCACCACAGCAAACCAGACTCCCCTGCAGCAACCAGCGACATGCCCCAACTCGACCACATCAGCAACAGCCGTACATACGGTAGGTATACCTAGGCAGTGCTGGTTGGAGCCATCCCCCTGCTGTGCTTCAAATGGTGCAGCAGCACAACCCATGCAGATGCCCGACCTGGCCGACCTTGCTGCAGCAGCAACAGCTACAACACCAGCAGCCACTCAACACCAGCAGCCACTCAGTGCTTTGACCTAGCTATGCCATTGCCGTTCTTGCAAGCTGCAACAGCGCAGACAGGTTGCTCAAGCAGCAACAGCAATGAAGTCACGCCAGCCACCAAGCAATTAGCCATGTGCACAATCAGTGCATCAGCGCTGGGCATGCTATGCAAACAGTGGTGGTGCCAACACCAGTGCCTTGATCAGGAGATGCCTTGATGATCGCAAGCTTCTGCCTCTTGTAATCAAGATGCCAACCGTGTATTTCCACCACCCACAGACACCGCTGATGGACATTCCCGCATGGCCGCATAAGTTCCAACAGGGCGCACCTCTATCGGTGTAGTTAACATCTACGTTAACCAATGTAACGCCTGCTGGCAACTCTAGTGCTGATCAGACCACATGTCCTCAGCAGGATTGAAAAAGGAAAAGCTTTGGCAAAAGAGCACCGTGGACAGGGTGGACGGGGTGGACAAAGTGGACATGTGAGTTATGTGTGGACAAGCAGTGGCATACACATGCAAGACAGACAGCAACAGTATGCAGACAATGCCAGCGCACACATGCAGCTTACCCAGCCGTCCGGCAGCACGACCGCCAGCGTACGCTGGCTGCAGGCCCAGCCCTTGCCAGCACAACAGCGCAGAGCAGATGGTAGCAATGCCCGGTATCGCAAGCAGCAGGGGCAGGTCACAGCCAACAGCTCCACCCTGTACAATCGTCCGATACTGAAAGTAATGCGTTGCTGCAGGACGCACAGACGCCGGCAGAAACCTTGCAGGCAAGTGCGGTTCAAGTTATGCCGCGCACGGCACTTCAACACCATGGTGGCCACTTGCTGAGGAAGCGAAGCAGGTGACAACAGAAGAGAGAAGCGCGGCAGCAGCATACAACCCAGGACAGTTAAACACATCCTGTCACATTGTTGGAACCCAACTGCAACAGTGGTACAGGGACCACCACACACACCCAAGCCCCTCCAGAACCATGGAGACGCTAGAGGCTGTCACTGCTCATATCAAACTTTCCAAGGCAATGCAGGCATCCTGATGAACGTTCCCGTTCTCTTATTGGGTGGAGCATGTCATGCAATGTAATCTAACAAATCCTAAAAATCTCCCGACGTGCCTGTATGGCGTGTGCAACATGCACACAAATGCCCGAAACTGCCAGAGCTAATCTACACGGCACACCATTGTGCTGCTGCCGACCAGCACACGCCAATACATGCTTGCTGATAAGTCATCCTGATGAACGTTCCCGTTCTCTTATTGGGTGGAGCATGTCATGCAATGTAATCTAACAAATCCTAAAAATCTCCCGACGTGCCTGTATGGCGTGTGCAACATGCACACAAATACCCGAAACTGCCAGAGCTAATCTACACGGCACACCATTGTGCTGCTGCCGACCAGCACACGCCAATACATGCTTGCTGATAAGTCAGCAGATCCAGTCCAAAAAGATGCCTTCCTACTTTGGATTAAGCAAAGTCACACATGTGCGTTTGCCATAAAGCTTGCTGCCCCGGAGTGCTAGCAGCAGGAGCCGGCTAGTGATCCAGCCGCTTGCCAGTTGCAGGGTTCAGGTGTGGCAGCTCAACCCCAGCTGGCTGCTGCACCTCCCCTTTGAGGGCGATCTTGGTTGCAGCCTCTGGTGACACAGCATTACTGCTATTACTCTGGCAACCACCCCGTATGAACTCCATGTCAGCCTTGGCAGTCTTGCTCATGATGTCAGCGTAGTTGGCACGTAGGCATCCCATGGCGCTTTGGAGCGCGCCCCAAGACCAAGCAGACCCCAAGGGATAGTATGCTTCCCCAACCAAGCATATGCTGCTCTTGGATGCGCCAGAACCGTGGATATTGTGTTTATCACCTGTCGTGCCTGGAGTGCCTTGCAGTGGTGCTGCAGCCCAATCCTCCACCCGCTGCACGGTCACGTTCCGTTCAGTCGCATTCACTGTCGGGTGGTGCCACGCATTGACTGGCAGGTAGAACGCACCCAGAATTGGTCGCGGAATTCTCTCACGTGGGAAGAAGCTCTGCAGAGCCTCCATGACTGCCTTCTCCACAGCCGGCGTCCCACCAGCCTTGTATAACCTCTCCCATTTTGCAACGCACTTGGGATCGTCAGTGTAGAGTGGCCGGCTGGCATTGACAGATGCCAAAAAAGGATTGCCAGGGAACTCGGAATCCATCAGGCAACGGCTGTCGGACGGCGTGATCACCAGAAAGTTGCGGCCGGTGCGGGTGGCGTACTTGTCCCACCACCTGCACAAAGGTACGCAAAGGGCTCAGCATGTCGTCCCAGGCTAGTGTTGACCTACTCTACTTGGTGGCACAGGACCACCAAGGCCCTGCAGTTGCTAGAGCAGACCCTGCCGGCATGCCTGCAGGCCACGTGGCAGCTGGAGCCACAAGCTGATGGCTCCAGCTGCCATGTGGCCTGCATTCATGCCATCATGCCGTGCTGTGATAACTGCAGCTGCGGTGTGGTCTGCAGACACTACGCGTTGCGGCTGCGGCTGCAGTGTGGGCTGCACCCACTGCACTGCGGTGCTAGCAGCTGCGGTCTGGCCGGCAGCGTGTCACATGCTGCTGCATGCACTGCTGCACCATCCACGGTCGTGAGTCACGGCTGGCCGGACACGCTGCACTCACCGCGAAGGCCAGTATGCATTGTACAGTGCCGCTCTGATGGGCTGGATGCTGTTCAACACAGTCTGCCGTGCAAGCCTCTGCCCCAGGCTGCCCTGGATCTTCAGCATGTCACGCGGCACAGGGTTCAGAATCAACCGCTCAGCCCGCCAGCCGCTGCCCGTGGTTGTCAGTGCTGCATACTTGCTGGTGCTGGTGTCACCAGCGTTTTTGTGTGAGGGCTGCTTGATGTCTGACAGGCAAAAAATGGTGCTCTCGTTGAAGATGCGCACGCCTGCTGCCTGGATGCGCTTGCGCAGCTCGTTGTGGAAGGGCCTGCAGGGCACCACAATCACAGCACTTCATGCATGTGCTTGCTCAGCGGCAGGAGCTGGCGGTGGTGCAGCATCCTCTGTGCCAGTGCCTTGAATCTGCTCAGTGTGCATGCCCCCCTCAAGCACTCAGCTGTCGACTCTATCGCTATGGCGCTGTGTCATCTGACTATCTAAGCATGTCAGCTGTGTCAAGCAACCCACGCCTGCCACTGCTTAGTATGTTAAGCTACTTACACCAACTACAACTGCTGAAGCGAGGTCAGCTGTGGATACTGCGTCCCAACATAGGAATGTTAGGCTGTTGTTGTCAGCAAATGCATGCCACCCACCTGAACCCTCCCTCCGGATAGAAGTAAGTTGCTGGCCGCTGCGATTCAACCATGTAGTACTTCATGTACTGCACTCATTTTGCAGTGGCACGACAGCAGCAGCAGCAGCAGCAGCAGCAGCAGCAGCAGCAACAAGAAAGAAGATAGTAGCATGCGAGTTGCAGCAACACGCATATACATCCAGCAGACTGAGTCACCGCCATGTGACTGCCTCACTGGAGGTGCGCCTTTAGCCATCATGGCTCAAGGCAGCAGAAACTGCGCCATGCTTTGCTGCACAGCTGTGCTGCAATGTAGGGAGTGCATTTGGGGGTAGCGCCCTGGGCCCAACATCGCAGCTTTGGCTGCAGTTCAGGTGCACTCACCGCACACACGTCCAGCGCAAGCTCCCAATAACTGCGGAACCTGGTGCCTGCGGCAGCAGCAGCAGCAGCAGCAGCAGCAGCAGCAGCAGCAGCAGCAGCAGCAGCAGCCGCGCACTGCTAACTGCACAGTAGGGCTGAAACTTGCTATGACAGCACTACTGGATGTTGTGTATGGAGTCGCGCGTGCCATCCGCCAGTAGCAATGCTGTTATTCGAGGCATTTCAAACAGGTGGCTGCAGCAATTTCAACAGCTGACAGCCTGGCACTGCTGGAGGCACATCAGCGGCGACAACGCTGAAATGCAACAACAGCCAGACGGCACCTGGCACACATCACCGTGCAGCCACTGCAACCAGCGGTGGAACCCATACCTGCCAGGAGGAACTCGTATCCAACCTGCCCGTACAGGTCAACCAGGTAGTCCCTCACACGCCTGTACTTGGCACACTGTGCGGCCGGATGCGGCTGCGGCGATTTGCCTGTGACGGGGTTGCCATTTGAGCTGCGCTTCACAAAAGCGTACTCCAGCATGCTGTTCTCAAGGTCCTTGTTGCGTGCGCCGGCTTGCACCAAGCCTGGGAAGGGGCTGTTGGTGCTGCTGTTGCCGCTGCTGCCTGCACTGCCCAAGAAGGCTTGGGTGGAGCGTTGCCACTGACCCCTGCAGAGGCGCAAGCAAGGCAACAAGGTCTTGAATCGGCAGCGGGATGACTTTGGCACTTGCAGCCGATCAGACCATGACGACCAGAGGTGATGCGTGCCAACAGGGCTCCTGGAAAGGCCTGCTTGCGGTATGCCATGAAATCTGAAAGGCAGCACTGCTGCGGCAGCTTTTAGGTCGTCCCAGAAACTGCTGCCACATCCAGCAGAGCTGGGGCAGCGGGCGCACTGTTGTGTGTGCCTGCCCTGCCTCGCTCCTAATGTCAGCGGAGGCTCTCAGGCCGCTTTCAACGAGCCGCAGTACATCTCGAGCAGCAGCGGCTGCTCGAGTCGCATATCTCACCTGGCATAGTGCAGCTCGTCAAATTTACTTGCTTGGCTTTTGACCCCCATGCGGGACACCAAGCAGCGCTGGTCAACAAACGCCTGGTTTATGCGCAGGCCGCACGTGCCCATTGCGTTGGGGTCCAGCCAAGGCGGTACACCAGGGGTGGCCAGCTGCTTGGGTGGCTCAGTTGCCTGCATCTTGCCTGCAGTCATGAAGAGTAAAGCAGGTGTTTTTGCCACATAACAACCTAAGTACGATGGTGGCAGCACCAAAAAGATCACTCACTGCCAGAGAAGCCTGCCCAGGCCAGGTTACTCAGCCAACTGCTTCATGAGCGCTGGCAATCCACTGGATAATGCGCTGAAGCCTATGACTTCAAGTTACAGGATCAACCGAGGTTAGTCAGCAAACCAAAGTTCACAACAGGGGTTGAATTGTACATGCAGCAGAGCGCTGCTTCAGCTGTATTGCAGCAGCTGCTGCAACAGCTTGACATGTAACAGCTCACCCCCCAGCTCTGTCTTCTTCTCCACCAGGCACAAGCCGCGCCCAAGTTCTCGCAGGAAGTAGGCGGAGTACAGGCCGCCAGGGCCGGCGCCGACAATGAGCACCCTGCAGGGTGTCAAATGCGCTGCCTGCTTGGCGCTCAATGGTTCGCTGCTGCAGCCAAACACATGAGATGCCGCCAGGCCTTGCTCCATAGCAACTACAAACACAGAGAGGAGGAATATGCTACGCATATTTGCGTATGGAGCCATATGACCTCGATTGATCAGCCTGTGCTGCGTAAAGGCAGGGCAGTACATGGGCTGCTGGCAGCAGGCCAGCATGCAAACCTACTTCCAGAATGTGATCTACTTGTAGATCGCATCATACTGCAGCTTTTTGCAAAACATATCAAGACTGCCGACATGATTTGATCACGTTTACAAGAGACATCGCATCACGATGACGCACTGAGGCTTGTGTACACAACATGTAAACAGGATGACGCCAGTACATCGCACGCTGGTATCGTAGACCACGCCACTAGAGCTTCTGGTAAATAACACATCAAACAGATATAACCGAAATTGAAAAACTGACAGTAAATATACTGCAGAAGGATACAGGGCCCGTCTCCCATACTGTGGGAGACCACTATGGTAGTGGCCACAACGGAGCCGAGGAAGCAAAGCAACACTGACATACAAGGAGAAAATGTAAGTCAACCATTACACGTGGCTCCGCGGCAAATGGACTCAGTCATGTTAAGACGTTGTCCCCACTCCCCACATCTCGAGCATCGAGCGATACCTCGGAGGTATCGCATCTTTAGAGTCAACTTGCATTGTCCGCAAAATCTTTTGTTACTGTCTGTGATTCTGCTTTTAAAGTCTCAGTTACTCTGTGTTATAATCCTGATCTTCCATTTTTGCCGATAGACCTGCTGGCAAATTTGGACAAGCTCTTACCAGGAAAAACAACCGTTGATCTCGGGGGGGTGGGGTCCAGCGGGGGCGCCGGCAGCCCCCTCGGCCGAAGGCTAGGACTCCCAGCGATATGGTGTTCAAAATAACGCCTTTTTTTTCAGAACCTGGCAAGCAGCTGCAGGTCGCCAACCACATCGCTGCTGAGCATGCCAGCAGCTTGCCTGCTGTGGTGGTAATGATCACTCTGTCAGTCATGACTGACAGAGCCTGTGCTGCGAGCAACACTGGCAAGTTCAGTGCCATCACCCCGCAGATTTTGCAGGTCATTGGCAGCCCAATGGACGTGGTTGACTACGCATGCGCATTGCTGATGCTCGAGGGTGAGTACAGCTCCTTCATTTGGTCTTGTGTCACTGCAGTCAATATTGGCTGTTGTTTGGTGCGATTTATTTTTGCAAAGACTACTATGATGTGAGACAGGAGCTACACTGAAATCTGCACTTTGGATTAAGGGTGTGGGGTTTGGTTTGGGTATTGCCTGCAAACAGGGTGTAGGGTGCAGTGATGTGAGTGGAGCTCAACTAACACCCTAGCTTGCTTTTACCCTGGTGAACTCTAGGCCACTGTTCGGCCGTCTAGGGCTCCCGGTGTGGTGCTGGCATAGCCGCCCATGAGGACCACACCATACATGCTAGCTAGGTGAGGCCGGGTAACTCTGCTTCACTGATTTGGCTTGGTTGAGAGTACTGCTGCTTGTATAATCCAAAAGGCACAGCAGCCCCTGCTCAGAAAGACTTCTCAGATACCGAATTACCGAATTACCAAAGTAGGGCCACTGGCCCACCCGCAAAGGAGCCAAACAAGGCTCATGGGGTCCACAAAACTCAAAAGAAGACCATCAACCGAAAGAAACCGCAACCTCAACAAGCTCAGAGAGCTCAGAACTCAGAGAATCAGTAACTTCAGAAGCACTACTAGTAATGCCATCACTGGGAAGCAACAAATGTGCCAACTCTGGATCGCTACGTACCAATAAGCAACTGTGGATGAAAGCAGCAACCCTACTCTGTCTTTGCCGCATAAAGTCTGCCAGACATCGCCCGCGCGGGTTTGCTAAGGCATCTGGGTTCTGCCAACCACCGAACTCATCAAACAGATACCAAAAACGCTCCCGGACTAGCTCGTAAGTATCACACTCAAATACCACGTGGAAATCATCCTCAACCTGGCCAGCAGCGCATCGGGTGCAAAGCCGCTGATGTCTAGGTAGCAAGGAGTTGCCAGCCCTCTCCCACCGACCAGTAGCCACGCGCAAGTCATGTGCACCCAGACGAAAACGCATCAGTGACATCAGGTGTACTTTGTTGAGGCCAGCAGTGTTGTGCACATAGTCTGGACACCAGCTAGACGGCTTTGTCATGTCCAGCTCATCAAATGATGTGCATGCAAACCAGCTCTCGTACGTAGAATGCATGACAATATCAGAACCAGCAACTCTGGGATCGGTTGGTAAATCATGCCACTGCTGAGACAACCAAGACTGAAAAGCCTGATGCACACAGCGCATATTAGACTCCTCAAGGCAGTGTAGACCGACCAGCGCATCAGGTATTCGCCCAACGTGCCCGTACGGGTATGCAACGTGCGCACAAGGGACCTAAACTGCCAGAACCACAAGGACTTTTGCCTACCCTGATCAGCGCTGCTTGGGTAGGTGCGCATACTGAGGTCTCTGTTCTTTTGCATTGCTAAAAACAACCAGTCACTAGGCGGCCGTGAGACCACCCGGTCCCACGATATGACATGGCAGAACTCAAAGCTGCCAGCAACTCTCACTCTCGGAGTTGGTTTAATCATAGCGATCAAGCTGACGCACGCACCCTGTGGCAGGCGCCAGCAGCGAATACACAGGCAACTCCTGATTTGGACAGCTGCTTTCTACATGTCATCAGTGGCGCCAGCATCGTTTACAGTGGGTGCTCCGCGTGGCAAGGAGGAGCAGCAATCATTCGCTGTCATGCGGGGGTTGGGTGGGCTGCCAGTGTACTGCATGCTGGTGCCGTGTCCTCTCACAGGCAACAGCAACCACAGTTTTGATGTTACACGGCGGGGACATCGCCGTTTTCCGAGCCAATGACACCAGCGTGCCACTGCTGGCGCACGCTGCCAACATAAGCGCACAATGCACGCAACTGCTCAACAATTTGAACCAAAGTGAGTTGGAGCCTGTACTGAGGCCAGGCCTAGTGACATGCCCAACCTGCTGCCAGACAAGGCTCTCTGAAACCAACAGAATGCTACACATCCAGGCCTGACAAAAAGCCTGACTTACCTCCCTCTGCACCTTGCGTACAATTGACTCGAACAACTGAATTTACGACAACTCTACCAGCACCTCTTTACACATAAGTCTACTGCAGGTACCCCAACAAAGATCGCTGCCACATTAGGTACTACTCCAAATTGTAATCTAGTGTGCTGGCAATCAAACGACAACTCAAGCCAATGACAGCAATGACACATACAGGTCAGCAATGCCTACATGTACATACATCCAAACACGCACGTCAATTTCAACAACTTTCTGGTTCACAAGTACTCTGCTGCAGGTCTGCTGCCCTACAAGCCCGCAATGTCACTTCACTAGGATGGGCGCCAACAGCATACAAAAAAAGAGATTCGAATATCATATCTTGGAGGTTGAGTTGTAATGCAACTGCTCAACAGCAGGATCGGTTGGTGTTCAGCACCTTGCGCTGCCAGTGCAAGTACAGGCAGCTGGGTTCATATCGCCCATGCAGTGAGCAGCGCAGCTGCCATGCTCGCAGCAATAACAGTAGCACCTTGTACCTGCCTGATTACAGCATCGCTGGTGCTGCTGCTGCTGCCAGCAGCCTGCCATCCTTGACCCGACACCAACCAACTTACTGACCCAGGCACCAGCTGCAGACCAGCCTCTGACAGCTGCTGCGCAAACTGCCTTTGGCGAGCAGCGCTTCCGATGTTGCTGACAACTGCCGAAGCCTCTGTAGGGCTGGCGGTTTGAATGCGGACGTTCACCTGGAGGGCAGAGCCGTCAGCCTGTGATGCTGTTGGAGCGGCAAGCCGTCGACGTCCACCGGCGTCTGCAGTGGCCACGTTCTCACGGCTGTGAGTTGAGTTGTCACTGAAATTGTCGGGAACACTTCCTTGAACCTCAGGTGCTACAGCGAGGCTGGCGGTTGGCCTGCCAGGCGCTGCAGGGAGCGGCAGCAGGGTGACTTGGCGCGCATCCACGCCAGCCAGCTGAGCCACCGCTCTGATGAAGCGGTTGGAGTAGACACGAAGGGCTTCGAGGCTGCTGTCAAGCAGCAGGGACAGCTGCAGCAGCAAAGGCAGGGCACAGCAACGCGGTAGAGTCACCAGCCATGCCCACCGTCGACAGAACGTTCACTGCCAGCACCGGATGAGATGTATGAAGCAGCCAAGCCAAAACTGAACTATCCTCTGGGTTTGCCACCCTGCATAAGCTCTTGCAATGCATAAAAACAAGACGTCATGCAAACAAGGCACTTGCCAAGCAGCTGGACCGCTGGCGCAGCTCAGCAACATATGAAAGGGGCTGCACGGCAGGCACTCACAACTCGAGCATACCAGAGCTCAACCTGCCCCCTGCTGGCCAGCCACACCAAAATCTACATCCACGAACCAAGTCACCCTGCTCACCTGCACTGTTGTGCCGAACTCTCCGTCGCCAGACTGCCCAGCGACGCTCCCGCCACTCCTGCCGCCAGGCCCCGCCTCGCTGACGACGGGGCCGTCTTGCCCAGCCACAGCCGGCCGGCGCCGTCCCGGCACTTGGACGCTGCCGTCCGGGGAGGCACGTACGCGCTGCTGCCGTTGCCGACCGGCAGCGCCACGCCAGGCTCCACACGCGTGCGACAGCCCGGCCCGGTGTACATCATGCCGCAGTAGCACTCGCCCGCCACGCACACCCCGTTGCCCATGCAGCTCTCCCCGCAGGCCAGCGACCCGCAGGTCGCGGCGTTGTCGGGGCACGGCCCGACCGAACCCTGGTCAAAAACCCCAGGCAAGGCCGTGGCGAGGTCGACGGTCTGGCCGGCGGGGCAGTCGATCTTGTTGCCCAGGATGGACAGCTGCAGCTGGCCCGCAGGCGTGCAGGACATCTCGTAGCACCTGCTGTCCGAGATCGTCGCTGCGCCGGCGGCAGCGGAGCTTGGCAAGCGGTAGCGTTCTGTTTCAAATGGCAGCGTGACAGGCAAGCAGCGGCTGCTGGCGCCGTTCTGCCAGCCAAAGATTTCACCTGCTCGAGAAGCGAAGCGCTCGGAGAGGCAGTTTGGGGCTGTTCCCAGCGCAACCTGCTTCGCAGGAATGCGCGGTCAGAGCAGCAGCCAAGGAGACAGCAGCACGACAATGCAAAAAGATGTGAGTGTATATACATACTGCACAGCGCAGAGTAGCAGAGTAGCAGCACAGCAATGCTGCAACCCATGTACGGCAGCACTGACGCTGAGATATGACGCTGGCAGAGATGAGGGAAAGAGAAATGGAAAGAGGGAGAGATAGGAGATTGAGGGGAGAGAGGGAGAGGGAGAGAACACAACGATGCAGCAGTGGAGGCCGGCAGCATGGCGGTGAGGCAGGTGCCCTATGACGCAGCAGTACGCAGGCACAGGCGAAGCAGCGCCGCCGCCCACTACCCCCCACCCCCCACCCCACCCCACGCCGCACCTTCAGGGCACACCCCGCCGCAAAGGGCGCCTTTGCGCAGGCCGCCCTCGCCAGCCCGTCAAAGGTGCACACCGTGTTCACGCTGTCGCTGGCGTACTGCTCCCTGGTGCAAAAATACTGCTGTGACGGGTGCGCCGCAGCGTAGGCGGTGCAGGTCTTCTCCACGAAGTCGCAGCCGGCTTGCCAGCCCCAGTCGAGGAAGCCTGCAGCACCGCGCACACACACACACACACACACACACCAAAAGCAGCCATAACTTGTGGCTACTGCTCATCACTTCACATGGGGCTGCTGCCATCATGACTGTCTTGCATCCAGGCCAGGTTACTAGCTTACCAATCTAAGTTGAACCTAGCAAAACCTAGCAGAAATAACCATGCAGCGGCCTGCCTGTGGCAGCCACAGCACAACAAGCACGCCACTCACCTGCTGCTGCACGAGCACAGAACAGCCAGCCTACCTGCTTTATCCTGCAAGAGCTGCAGCCGCCTGCAGTGCAGCTGCTTCTCCCGCCACTGTCCTCTGTATAACATTCATCAGAAAGGCAATGCCTTCACTCCCCTGTGCAGTTCTGCCGGGCTGCAACGCAAACCGCACTGGCCTGCAAGCCGGCTGCAGCTGCCTGGTGCGACACCCTGCAGCCCCTGCAGCTCTGCACAATGCACCATGCAACAGCCGCACAACTCCACGCCTCTGAAAAACCAGGCAGAAAAAGGGCAGGAGTGCACTCACCCGCTTGCGCCCAGTTCACGTCGTACCAGCCGCTGTCCTGCATCAGCGCGAGTGTGATGCGGCTCAACGTCCCCTCCCCGCCGTTGGCACCATACAGGTTAGTGGCAACCATGACCTCCCCCTGCGTCAAGCAGCAGCAGCAGCAGCAGCAACCACTCAAACCTTAAAAGGTGTGCGTCAACGTAACCACAGGCACAACATTGCATGGCAGCAGTCAAACTCCCCATGTATCATCGCATGCGTTACGACTGGTAGGTAATAACATGTCAGTAACATGTGAAAATGCCGCACCTGGAACCATTTGTACTCCCAGTGCGCCAGCGCGCTGCCCCTGCCGCCTTCATTCTCCAGGGCAGCGCCAGGCACCGATTCGCAGCCAAACTGCGCCTGGGCCTCCCTCGCTACGGTGGGGCTGATGACCACGGGCCTGAGCTCTCCGTACGGTGTCCGAGAAACCCGCACAACCTGCAATGCCACCGCATTCACCCGCAGGATGTGGTCAACACATCTCGAGGGCTGATGGCTGATGATTGCATCACTTGAATCAGAAAATAGAGAACAAAGGACAATTGCGCGCTTGTTGTGATTATAGGAGGCGCGGTGATGCGGAGGTGCGTGCAGGGGGCCATACTGGACGCATGCCAATGTTGAATATAACAAGGTATTTGCGCACAGCTGCAGAGTCTTAGCACAACGTGATGAACAGCAGCTCCAGCGCCGGCACCCCGCGCCTGCTCACCTGCTCTTTTGGTATGGGCTGGCCCTCCTCGTCGATGAACTTGTCGAAGAGCTGGTCGGTGAAGCCCAGCGCGTGGTGCAGCTCGTGCACGAGCACGATGGCGGCGTTGTCGGCGTCCTGCTCAAGCGCGGCACGGCACAGGTTGGCGGTGCCCAGCAGGGGCCGGTTGGTGGCGTCATCAAACAGGCACGGCAGCGCCCAAGCCGCCGCGCCGCTTCTGCAGGCCTCGTCGTTGCGGGCGGTAACATAGAGGTAGTAGTCGGTGGCCTCGCCGTCGCCGCCTGCAGACACACACAGCGCGCCAGCGGGCTTGTTGCTGCACGGTCTGCAGCGCTATGTCCAGCCATGTATAGCAGTCGCACAAGTATGTCACACTCATGTCACACCACGATATGGATGCAAGCATGCGCCTGACCATCGCGGACTGTGCTGCGCTGAGATGTTTGCGGCAACTTGCTGCGTCTGTGCTGCTGTCTTGCTTGCCACCCGTTGACATTCATCCATGCTGCACTTGGTCACGCTGCACTTGGTCACGCAAAAACACACCCACATGATGACAGTCTTGTGCCAGCATGCATGTGCAGTGCATGCGCAGACCCGCACGTGCCAAGCACGGCCACACGCCGCCTCACCGGCAAACTCTGTGCAGCCGCCCTGCACCGAGCACTGCGTGTAGCCAGCAATGTGGCTGCTGTTGATGGCCGCAGATCCGCACATGTTGCGGCCCCTGCTGCTGCTGCCGCCGTCAGCAGGCAGGAAGTCGGGCCTGTGGGCGTAGCAGTTGCCTGCCTGGTCGGTGACGCCGCACTGGGCCGGGACCAGCAGGTTGCCGGCAGTGGGCCAGCGCACCTGGACCGCATGGGCAGTTGCAGGATGCAGCAGCAGCACAAGCAGCAGCAATGAACTACCGGGAGGTAGCATGCACAAGGTGGTTGCATGCTTCAACGCCTGTCTGACGAACCCAAATGCATCTTTGCATCCTACTTGTTCCACAGGTGCATGATGAGTGCTTTGCATGCATATGTATGTGTCCAGCCCTGCACCTTACCTTGTAGAACTTCTGCAGCACTGCTACGGCACTGCCGACCACCTCACGCAAGCGCTGCCGTCCGGCTGCTGTTAACTCCTCAGTGCCTTGGTACTCTACCCAGATGCGGATAGGCACCTTCGGCACTGCCTGCAATCTTCGAGCCGCCATGCCGCTGCTGCTGCTGCTGCTGCTGCTGCTGTGGCGCAGCTGCAAGTGCTGGGAGTGCCGGTCCGCCCATTGTTTTGCCTCATCTGCCACAAAGGTGTGCCCGCAGCCTTGGTGGCTGTGACCATCTGCTGGCAAGATATACCCTGCCACGTTAAGCCAGCAAACAAAGGTGCACGGATGTCACAAGCGCGCTTGATGATGTGCAGCAGCACTCCTGTACCTCACACCTCATGTACTTGTACAGCATGCAATGCACAGCATGCATGGTGCTTATGTACAGCATGCATGCAGCTGCTGACCACTCCCGGGATCAAGTGGCACAAGCACATGTATTTGGTGGATTCAACCGTAAGCAATCGCAATGGTTGATGCGAGCCATGCTGGTATCTGACCTTGCGTTCCTGGAAACTCAACCCTTGTAACTCACCACTGCACGCCAGCAGGGCGATCGCCCAAAGCGCTAGCAAACGAACATATGGAGAACTCATAAAGCAAACTGACAAGTTCAGATGCAACGTGCTGCAATGATCGTAGTTTGTGGTAAGTACTGGTCACTCAACGAGCTATGAGATAAGAGCGAATGATGATGCAAAATGTGCAGAGATGCGCTCAAGAAAATTTTCGAATATCTATTATGTGTTGGTGCTTTGGCCGTCGAGCTACAGCCCTGAAGCCTGAACACCTCCAGTGGTAGGCAGCTTCCTGCATGCACATTAACCTGGAACCAAAGTCACACTTTTCGGCCTGCTGGTGTAACACTGGTTACGGCCAATGAAAGATACACAATGCGTCCATCCTTACCAGATTGATAAAGTGTATATATGATCATGTGCACCTATCTTCAGCTCCGCACCCCAAGTTTGGAGAGGCTGCATGCACTGCGCAGTTCACACTGCTGTGCTGACAGTCACTGCCTCAGGACAGTGGCTGTTCGTGCCTGCCTTTGCCAGAAGCCGTGCAGCAACCAACGCCAACAGCACCACGTCGTGTTGCAAATTCAGGATGCAGCTGGGTGCACCCAGCCACGTGGCTGTTGATCTAGGCAGCAGCTGCCGCACTCATTGCGTCAATTGATACTAGTCTCTTGCAAGAGACTACAGCAGCTGGCATTCGAGCACTCACATCACTCTCTGCCTTGCATTGTTCTCTCAACCCTGCTGCTCACACGCTTCTTTGTTTCTAATGTTATATAACGATATACGTGTATCATTCCAACCGCTGCCCTGCCTCCCATCTGCTCCTGTGTTCTTCACATCACTGCTTGCGTGCTTGCCTTTTCATGCTAGAGTGCTGCTGCTTCTTCACATCAAGTGCAGGGGCTGTTGGTAGGGTTACTAAAGAGCCAGTGAATCATTTGAAATGAGTCATTTCAATGCCAGTGATACCCCACAGTCCATAAGCGTCCGTTACATACGACTGCAACATGGTATCGTTGCAGCCAACTGCTTGGCTGCCCCTGGTATCAGGGGCTGTCAGGAAACCATAACGGTTGCTTTGATCCTGCAACACACACCGAGCGTTCCTGCATAAGAATGGTGGCGGACCTAACCACACACACAACCTGTGCATGCATGCAGTGCTGTGTCTTGTCACAGACAACCATCTTGGCACAAGCACGCTGCTGCAATTCATGCTCCCAACGCAATATACAAAATATCAATGATTCCCAAATGAGGTCATGGACAATGGCGAAATCTTAGCTGCAGACACACACTACAAGGTGCACAGCACAACACATGTTGAACAGAAGCATGCCGTGGTGGGTGCAGTCAAAGAACAGCACCCACCTAAAGGGTCTGTGCAAGTGGCTGCAAAGAAAGAGTATCTGTACATGGGGAATGACGGCTGCCCGACCCTACACTACAAGCAAACTTGCTTTTTTGCTGCTATGTAAAATTGCTGCTTCTTTGCACAAGCAAATGCCAGCATATCAATCGCAACCACCAGGCATGCCAAAGCAGCGGCCAACCAGTACAACACTGGAGCGCACAAAGAGAGCACGACGTGAACCTGACATGCTGATGGACGGTGGGTGATGGGCCAAATCCAGCCCGAGTGCACCACACAATCCAGACTTGCAACGCTTGGCAACACAGCAGCTGCATGGACAGCTGGCAGAACCGCAGTCAGCCGCTGCACTGACGAGGCTGCGCCACAGCCTGGTGTACACCGACGCTGCGAGACCTGAACACACACACACACAGCAGACACACCAAGACACGCATGCCATCAAACACGGCTGCACGCAGCAGCCATACCGCATGAGACGCTGTACGGTGAAGAACAACCTGCGACACCCACGCAGCGTGCTGCTAGCTGTCGCCCCACAGGCCCTCCCAGTGACCGCCAGCGGGCAAACCACCAGCAGCCATGCTGCTGCCGGGCAGAGCAGGAGGAGCCCATGCAGCGCCAAACCCTGCTGCTGCTGCTGCTGGTGGAGCTGGTGGAGCTGGTGGGGCTCCTGGCCTGCCAGGTGCCCCAAGCTGCCCTGCCGCTGCTGCTGCTGCTGCTGCTGCTGCTGCTGCACCTGCAGCGCCAGGGGCACCAGGCGGCAGCGCCAGCTGCCCCTTGCCGAGCTGCGGCGGCGGCCGTTTCCGCTTGAAGATCACCCGCAGAATGAAGCGCGCGATCTCGCCGTACAGCGAGCCCGCCCGGTCCAGCAGCTGCAGCAGCGCCGATATGAAGAAGTGCACCGCGTGCGCGTTCTCGTCGACCAGGAACGACAGCCGCCCGAAGAACATCATCACGCCGTTGATGCCTGACAGCACGGCCTGCCACGCAGTCGGCGGCGCCGGCGGCGGCGCATTGGGGTCAAAAGGGCCCCCCACCCCACCAGGGGCGCCATACCCTTGCTGCCCATACATGCCGCCGCCCAACCCCGGCCGCATGCCATACATGCCACCGCTGCCATACATCCCGCCGCCGCCATACATGCCCCCTCCGCCATACATGCTGCTGCTGCTGCCATACATGCCTCCCGGAGTGCCATACATGCCTCCCCCGCCATACATCGACCCGGAACCGTACGTGCTGCCGTAGTTTGAGCCATACATGCCGCCTGTGCCGCCGTACATGCTGCTGCCGTACGTGCCGCCATATGGGCTGCCGTACGCGCTGCTGCCGTACACGCTGCTGCCGTAGGTGCTGTTGCCGTATGGGCCGGCAGCCCCTGCGCCGTACATGCCGGGCCTGCTCGCGTAAGAGGTGCTAGCGTAGCCGTTGCCTGTCACGCCCTGGCGCTCCCAGGGTCTGGTGGGCTGCACGCCTGCTGCTGCTGCATCAGCGCTTGCAGGAGTTGTGAGTGCAGAGGCGCCCGCCTGCTCCCAAGGTTTGGGTGCTGCAGGGTCGCTGCCCGCTGCTGCTGTTGCTGCACTGTTGCGTTCCCAAGGCTTTGCAGGCAGTGCTGCAGGAGAAGGCAAAGGTAGCAGCGGATGCATGCAGGGGTTGCAGTGTAGCAGGGGCAGCGTTACAGTGCAGCAGAGTGCAGCAGCAGAGAAGAGGTGTATGCCTGCAGCTGTTCTGATCGTCTGCAAGTGCCATACATGCAATACGCCAATACATTCTACAAGGCAGCCATGCAATTGCTGCTGCTGTGCCAGGATGTCCACAGCGCTGCTGCTGCTCCACACTGACACACGTGGTGCAACAGGTGATGAAGCTCAGCAGACATGCTGGACCCGAGTAAACCAAAACAAGTACGAACAGTCTCATCAATGGTTTGCGTTCATGTAAAGAAGCATGCTGGCCAGCTGCAGCATGCAAAGCTCACCGGACATGCTGCAGCCCCCGCCAAGCTGCCCCGCTCTGCTTCAATTGTTGAAGAATTTCAACGAACAGCCTTTGTTGCAAGAACCCTGGCTCTACTAGGTGTTGCAAGACGGTGCTTCCGGACCACCACTGCGTCAGCAAACTGCGCGCTCCGGGATCGTCTTACGAAGCAAGAGAGAACTCATGGATATCTTTCAAGCTTTCAAACAACAACAGTGTCTAATATTTCTTGCTGTGTGGTTGCAACTGCTTTCTGTGACCGCCTGTCTAACACTGTGCAGCACAGTATCGCAGGAAAATGTCTGAGGTAGGCGCCCAAGGGCGGTAGAAACAGCTATTGTTGACAGTGCAGCTGCTGTGCAGGCAGCCCAAGCACCAGTATCCAATGAAGTGACAGGCACAGGGCCCATGTGGCCACAGCCGCTGATGACAGAAGAGGCCCTGCCAGGTGATCACTATCATGCTGTCCAGAATCAAACGACAGCTTCATCACCAAGCTCAAGAACCATCTGAGCACTGATTGTGCTAGCTGGGCAGCATGATGATCACTGTCATTCGCTACAGCGCAGCATGCCAGCCTGGCTGAGCCATGACAGCTTGGCGGTCATGACTGACAGCGTTGCGGCAAGCAGGCCAGGCTGTAGAACCAGCTGACAAAGCTGTCTCATAGCAGCATGTAGCTTTGTCTGCAGCACTGGACAAAATTGCTGAAAGGTGCTTATCCAAGTGCTTGCTTGAGCTGTGCCAGCCTGGCATCGGGTGCCAGCTGGCACGTCCCAGTTTGTGGGGCCCATGTATACACCGGCTGCCTACACCACCGCCCAACTTCTGAGGCGCATCGGCATGCCTCGATTAGCCTCAACTTGTAGCAGTCGCTGATCAGTTGACTCATGAGTCAACAGTCTGGGCAGCTGCTTGCCAGCACTGCAATACAATACAATACAATACATCTTCAGGATTGAAACCTGACCTCAGGCACTAGCCCAGCGAGCCGCTACTCCGCTCATGAGGTGATCGTAGTTGTACCCAGTCTTTCCTTCGTTGTTTGGGCGATCGAAACCACCCGCGCAAGTCCGTCAATTCCAGTTGCTTTTTATGCCCAGCCACGGGCGGTTGGACCAGGATTTGAACCTGGGTCTCCAGCATGCGATGCCGGTGTTCTACCACTAAACTACCCAACCACACCGCAGGTGTGCTCCTGCGTTCAACCGGGCAGTCACAGACAGGAAATCTTGTCAGATGTGACACGTCACATCAGGCAGCCCAGCCAGCAACGGCGCAGCATACAGCAGCAGCAGCCGCGGTGATGGCGGCGCATGGCACCCTTGAGGTGTGCAATGATGCCGCGTTGCCAGCAGCCCTGCAGTCTGTGGTGGATGCCAGGGCTCAACTGGCAACATTGCAACAGCAGGAGGAAGATGTGCAGCGGGCGCGGCGCAGGTGGCAGTGGGTGCACCAGGGCGAGCGGCCTGGACCAGCAATGACCAAGATTCTGAAGCCTCCCAAGGGGGCCACGTATATTGGAGGCCTGCGAGCCCCTGGTACTGGCCACCTGGTGCGTGACAGTGTGAGTCTGGCGCGTATCATCGGTAGGCGGTATGCTGACCTGACTGTGGCACCTCAGGTTCAACAGGCACAACGGCAGGCTGTGCTGCAAGCAGTGAGGCAGCATTCGCAGCGTCTTGATGCAGCGGCAGCCGCCCAGCTTGGAGCTGCAGATGTCACCGTTGGTGAGGTGACTGATGCCATATCTCAGACTGCCCCGGGCAGGTCACCTGGGCTGGATGGAATTCCAGGGGAGTTCTATCGACAGTACAAGACGCAACTTGCACCGTTATTGGCAGCGTTGTATTCGGCTGTTGGTGCAGCACAGCGTGTCCCGCATGGTCTGTTGGATGGGGTTATCTTGCCTGTGCTGAAACCAGGCGGGGATGTCGCTGACCCAGCTGCATATCGGCCGATACAATTGCTTAACTATGACTATCGCCTTCTAGCCAAATTGCTTGCCAATCGGTTTTTGGCAGTGGCAGGTGATATTGTGCACCCTGCACAATCAGCATTTCTGCAGCACCGGCATATTGGTGATAGCATCAGGCTGCTGCAGGCGCTGCCTGCCTTGCTCAATGCAGAGCAACGTATGGCTATTGTTGTCTTTACTGATTTTGCCAAAGCCTACGACACTGTGGATAGATCACTACTGTATGATGTAGCAACAGCGCTTGGGGCCGGACATGGGTTTGTCGGTTGGATGCGCACGCTGCTAACGGATACGCACACATGCGCCACAGTGAATGGTTTTGGCAGTCCTTTTTACCGTTGCGAGGCTGGAGTTCGACAGGGGTGTCCTTTGGCACCTCTGTTATACCTGTTTGTTGGGCAGGCGCTACTGTGCTTCTTGAAGCCGCGCGGCATTGGCATTGTTGCAGCCAGCCAACAGCTTGCGGCGACGCAGTATGCTGACGATGCTGAGGTGTTTTTGCTGTCGCTTGCTGATGTGCCCACGTTCCTCGGTTGCATGGATGATTTCGCTGCAGCCTCTGGTCAGCGACTGAACCCCGCAAAATCACGTTTGCTGCAGGTAGGGCAGCTGCCAGGAGCGGCGGCTGTAATGAGTGGGGCGGGGCAGAACTTGGGTGCCATGCCACTGGTGCAGCAAGCGAAATCTTTGGGGGTCGTGTTTGATGGGCGGGGCAACAGCAGTGTGGACTGGGAGGGCAGATTGGAGGTGGTGCGGAGCCGCATGCAGAACATAAGTCGCCTCTCCAAGTTGTCCGCTTTTGGCAGGGCGTTTGCGGCCAATGCTTACGCCTTGTCAACCCTTCTATATGCTGCTCAGTTTGCTGGTCAACTGCCTGCTACAGTGACGGACAATTTGACGCGGTGGACAGCAGCGCTAGTTGATGCTGGCAAGGGCCCTGATGAGGATCTGCGGCGGGCCCCTGGTATCCCAAGCGATTGTATGGCAGCCCATCCTAAGTGTGGTGGTTTTGGTTTGATGCCGATTCAGCATCATCTGTTGTCGCGTTGGGCCTGTGAGGCTTTGCCTTTCATGCAAGGTGGCACTGCACCTTGGGTGGCTGTGGCGCGCGTTCTTTGGACGCGCTGGGCCAGTACAGTGGATTGTTTTACACGCGCCACAGCTAGCAGCCCTTGGGGCATATTGTTATGTCATCGAAGTCATATTTTCCCGGTTGCCCAGGCTGATGTGGTCCTGCCCAAGCCGTTGCGGGTTTTGGCTATGGGTTTGCGCGCTTTGCCGCCGTTGCGGCATGTGGGCAGCCAGCCTTTGGATGTGGATGGTTTGTGCTGGGACGCGCCACTATGGGCTAACCCTATTTTTACGGCGGTACAAACTTGGCAGTGGTTTGACCAACAGCGTGAGGTGGTAGTGGGCTTGGAGCATGCGGTGGCGTTTGGCCTGCTGCAGCTCCCAAAGCTGCAGTCTCTGGGCCAGGCGGTGGTGTTGTTGGCAGAGCTGGACCGAGTTTGTGCTCTCCCTGGGCTCTCGGCACAGCGCTCAGCCTATGAGCGTGAGGTGTGGGGCCCTTGGTTGTGCAGTAGGCCGCAGTATGGTGACCGTCAGCTGGCCCGCCAGCATGTGCAGGCCCTGCTGACATTGGTGCCAGCTGCATGGGTTGCTGCGGCGCGGGCGCGTTTCACCGCGGCTGTTGCTGCGGGTGAGCCCATTGCGCAGTTATCTTCTTTACTCCCAGATGACATCTTGCTAGCGCGGGAGACGATGTGTGCGAGCTTGGGCTGGCGGCGACCAGGTGGCGGTGCTGATGATGTTGTGTTATTGAAGGACCTGACTGTCGCTACTGCCACGCAGCTGCAAAGCCTCCGTGCGTTAGAAGCAATTGCTCCCCGTCATGCAGCTTTTGTTGCTAGTGTTAGAGCCCTGGATGGGTTGCCGGCCGTGGCACAGTTGCCACCGGTGCGACTGGTTTTGTCACGGTGGTGGTGTGTGCGGGTGGCTAACGTGTACAAAGAGTCTGCATGGCGCCTGGCCCTGAATGCATTCCCTACTGCTCAGCGTATGCAGACTGCCACGGGATGCGCGGCGTGCTCGGCTGCTGTGCCGGGTGTGGAGCACCATTTCTGGACGTGTCCTGTTGCAGTTGCTGTGCGTGAAGAGGTTGAAGGTCAGCTAAGAGCATTCAACATGTTGCCGGCAGGTGAGAGCCTGCCGTGTCGTGCGGTGTGGCTGGCTTGCTCCCCTCATCACAATGTGCACCGACTGGTGTGGGATATGGTCTGCCTGGCATCTATACATGCGTTTGAAAAAGGCCGCAGAGCGGCCTGGGCTGTGGCAAGTGATCTTGTGGTGCCTGTGCTGGTGGAGCAGGTGGCGGTACGTGCGGCACTTGGTGCTTTTTGGGATGCGCTTGCTGACTTTGCCGCTACGGCCAGAGTGCCGCGGCGGTGCAAGAACCAGCTGTTGACCCGGCAGCCGTTTATCTCCTGGCACACTGTGTTGCGGGGTAATGGTCTGCGTGTGGTACGGCGGTGATAGCCACCATTCTGCATGTATTTATGCCCGTTTGCTCTCTGTCAAGCCTGAAACTGGTGGTCCTGCGCTGCAGGAGCTGTACGGTTTGTGGTGCGGCTGCTGCAATATGCAGTTGCATTGCCCCTGCAGCAGCTGCCAGGTACTCTGCTCCCCCCCCCCCCTTGTTTGCTGCCTCGGACCAAGGTATTGACCTTTACTGGCCAACTTTGTCCCGTTGAGTTCAGCCCGCCCGCTGTACTGCACAAGTATGGCCTGCTGTCACCGACACTGTTTTAGGTTAGTCATGCTGCTTGTCCCAATAGAATTCTACACTGCGTGTTGTGAGTCTGACGGTTCTGCCTGCAGAGCCACGTGTCATGTCTCGCGCACAGAGGCTTTCTCGGGGTGGGCCTCTTTTGGGTGACAGTCTGTTTTTCCGCTGAACTTCTAGCAGCTCTCTTTGTTTTCGGGTGTTCGTTGCGACGTAGTCGCCTGTGCACACCATGTAACCCCTCTTCATCAGCATCAAGGCCCGTCAGACGCACTTCGCAAGGCAGCTGTACACAGCTATTCAGTTCGGCTGCAGCTGCAGCTGTGTACAAGCTGGCTCCTGGGATTGCCTGGGTGACGGAGCCCTGTCTCTTGACGGCACAAAGAAACTACTGGTAGCAGCAGTGCTGCTGGCTGACTGCAGGTGCTCAAAGTACATGCCATTTATGCAAGTGTTGCTCCTGTGCTGTTCCTAGCACTGACAGCATGTACAAAGCATGAGTGAAGCAACATGTGGCACCTAACACAGATGGTTCCTGTGGCTGAACCTTTGTAGGGTGAAGCTCACACACCTCCAGTGCATGGCATGCAGTACTCAGGGCTGCGGCTGGTGCATGTTCCCCCGCACAAAAGCATACAAGTGGTAGCTGTAATCAGCATGAGCGCTGTAACCACATGCAACGCTGTGCGTGCAAGAACGCTGACACCACCTATGTCTGTACTGTCTACAGGACACTGCTGTAACAAGATGCAGCACTGAGTCAAGCCCCAAAGCAAAGGTTGGTGGGCAGCAACAGGAGCAGCGTATGCAGTGCGGTGGTAACAAATCCAGTGCTACATAATGTAGTGTGTGATTTGCAGTAATGTGCTGTTGCTGTGCTCTGCTCTAGGGTTCTTATATCTTGCAGTAACACATGCCCAGTTCCTGCGCCTGCCTATAGTCAGCACACTCGCCACAGCACATTGTTGGGTGTTTAGTCTGTGTTCCTGAGTGGTGCACAATGACTGGCTTTTAGGGGTGCAGTTGTTACCACCGCGCGTTGTTACCACCGCTGTGCTGCATCTGCATGTCCCTGGCTGGAGTTTTGGTGGTTGCCTGAGTTCTTGTGTCGCTGTTGATTGTGTTGGTGTGGTGTTGGCTTGTGCTGGCTCGCTTGTGCCTCAGTCTTCTCTTTTGGGAGGGGGTGAAGGGCTAGGCTACACACAGCGCTTTAGTATGAACTACTACAGCCGTGAGTTGTGAGTTCGGGATGGAATGGTATCAGCGCTTCTGTGTGTATTCCTGCTGTACTAAGAGTCAGCCTGATGCACTGCGCTTCTGGACACAGCTGGTATGATGTTATGTTGTGTCAGCGTAACGGTTATAGCAGGAAGGTTGTGTATGCCATGAGTCAGCGGCTGGAACTATGATGAGGAAGAAGGAAAGCATGTTGCAGCGCTGCAGTTAAGCGGTTGCAGGCGATGTGGGCGTCTCTTCCCGCAAGGTAACAAATCCAGTGCTACAAGAGTCCAAGCAAACCTGCACGCCTGCAAGTGCTTACCAGCATAGCAGCCTGAGATGACCCCGGTCAACTATCCAATTGCAACCAGTCAGTGGCAGGCTGCTGTGGAACGTGACAAACAAAATTGATGCCGATGCGAGTGTGTGTGTAGGGGATGCACACGTGTTTGAGGTGGAATAGGGGGAGGGAAGGGCAATGAAGGTGGCTGCCACTGCGCGGGGTCACCACGTCTGCTATCCTATGTCTGTTTAGGCTAGGCTAGGCTTACAGTTCAGTGGTTTATGTTGCTGTCACTCTGGGGATCGCCACTTTCAGATGTAGCCAGACCGGCCCAGCCAGTTACAGACAAGGTGCAGGCCACTGCGTTGTGTTTGAAAAGCCGGTCAAGCCAGTGAGTCACAGCAAACACAGGCCTATCTGTACTTGCTTGGGAACATGTTGGGTCATGTGAGTCTGCTGTCTTCCAGACACAGGATTATTGTACAGCAGATGAGACAGCAGCAACAGCAGCAGTTTGGGCATGTGACAGACATAATCTTGATCGTACCATCTAAGATGGTGACTGGACCCATGTATAACTACTCTCTCTCAATTAACAGAGGGACTGGCATGTGCTGGGTCTGACTGTGACGGTTGTACACTAGCAGCAGCAGCAGCAGCAGCAGCAGCAGCAGCAGCAGCAGCAGCAGCAGCCAGTTTCCGGCAACGTGTGCAGATGGAAGCTACTGCTTTCACGGCAGCATCAGGGGAAAGGTCGTATCAGCCGGCGTGTTCCTCTGACACAGCAAAACCAACTGTAGGAGCAGAACATATTTGATGGTCAGCAGCACCAAAATATGTCGACACGTGTGCTTGTGTCCTTGTGTAATTGTGACGCTTTCATGTGCCAGCGTCACTAGCGAGTGCCAGCAAGGGCAACAATTGCCTGCTGAACACCCAAAAGACGTCACTCACACATCATGTGCTCTGCAGGACAGCCCTGCGCTGGCACACTGCCAGCGTTGTATGGTGGATGATGTAATCACAGCTTGCTTGCCTTTTGCTGCTGCGTCAGAGTGCTGCTTCTTGTTGACAATAGCAGAGTGACTTTGCAGTAGTATAGTGACTGTATTGCCAGCCCGGTGTCAAGTGGAAGTTCCTGGAATGTCACCACCGGTAGCTGAGTCATCACAGCTGTCAGGGGTATCTCAGGCCATGCCTGCCCCTGCCTCCCGGCCCCACTACTTGCCACTGGTGCACTTCACGTGAGTCTGGGAGCCGTCCTACAGTCAGCTTACCAGCCACTGTCACGTTTCCTTACACCTGATGCAGTTACTCGCTGCGAGCATTTATCGCAGCGTACAGCACCCCTTGTGGTCGGCCAGTTTAACTACGAACGCGCAGAAAATGTCAGTGTTTGCTTTATCACAGACGTCGCGATGGTGGCAACCAGCACGCAGCAGCGTACTCACCAGTGTTCAGAGCGAGCTTCACATGTACACAGCCTTGCCTCTGCCCAGCAGCAGCGTAAACCTGCATAACAGGTGCTTTTTACAAGCATATATCTGCTCATTTTGTGCAGCCAGACTGTTCAATGCAGTCTCATATGGCAGCAGAAAAAGAGTATCCCTTCCCAGTCTTACAGTACACTTGCCTTGTGCAGCTCTGTGCCTTGCATCTGCCTGGTTCGTACTGACCTGGACGTTTGGAGTTGTATAAACCAGTCTGTGAGCGTGCAGTGGGTACAACATCGCCTTGAGAAGCATACAGCTGACACGCCTGCTGCCTGCTCTTTCGACTTGCAATTGCCCTGAAGGTTACCCACCAAACTGGGCCAATGTTCTTGCAAGAACATTGGCTCAAAAGCCCCATCACGTAGCCCAAAGCCATTACGCTTTACTGCCATTCAAAGCTGCTAGTGCTGACTGCACAGCTACACAACCAGCTAATGTCACGCCTAGCTGCCGTCAGGCACACGTTGCAACTCCTGCCACACATCAGGCCGGGGCCATACGCCAACCTGACAGGTGAGATACATGTCGCCCGTGGGATGTGTATACCTGATATAGCTGGAAAGAAGGGCCATAAACGCCCCCGCTGCGCACTAGTGCAAATGTGCAGGTGCACCAACCTACATGTTCACCAAGCAATTGCCCATCACAGAGGCTCCCACAGCATGTGACAAACGTAGTGGCACAGGTGTGCGCCTGTTTGCAGTAGCACAAGAGTACTGCCAGTAGGTGCACTCCCCCCCTGGCATGGCACACTTGCTGATGCCAGGATTTGCCAAAACATGCCCATCACTGACAGCACTGAGGATCTCTTGTACCAGTGCTGCCAGAAGCCTGCCAGTTGCAGCAAGGCTGCATTTGCTGTTGCATAAGTACTGCACAATGCACGCATCCCTCTTCAGCAGTGCCTCTGCATTGCCAGGGCTGCTGCTGCTGCTGCTGCCGCTGCTGCTGCACAGGTGTCAGCTGCTGGCATGGATCCTCCTCATCTCCTAGCAGGGTCGCCAGCAGCTGCAGCTTGCTGTCACTGGTTGGCTTGGCAGAGGTTACCTGAGAGCCCAGCTCCTGCATGCTGTTGGCGTAACCTGCCTTCAGGGTGCGCGGATGCCTGCTGTCACATGGGTTGCCAGTGCCTGTGGTGCATTCCTTGGGTACATGGTGCCCCAGGAGGCGTGACACTGTGCCACTGACTGTGCTGGTGGTGCCGGGCACAGACTGGTGCCGGGCACTGGCTGCCACCTGCAGCTGCCTGCCTGCCACGCTGCCTAGTGAAGTTGCTTTGCAAGTAGATTGTCAACCTAGGGTCAGATTGGAATGGTAGGGTGCATGGAGGCGCATCAGGACGTATATCGTCACACACGCCCCCTTACTTGACTTGGGCGGGTGTTAAGTATGAACACACCGCGCTTAGCTCATTCATTCATTCATAGACTGTCAAGTCGTTGGGTGTGCACTGCTATGCAGGCTTGCCCAGCTGCTGCCTGCTTTTACTGTCCCGCTGCTCCCACTCATCATCTCGCTGCTAATTGGTTGCAGCCTGCCAGTGTTTAACCTGGATGACATGTCCTGTCCGCCGATAAGCCCAATACGCCTGTTACAGCTGGAACTGCGGCACTTCTACTGCTGCTGCTGCTGCTGCTGCTGTTGCCTGCAATCAGGCTCTGCAGCAGCAGCAGTGCCCGCTGCTGTAGCAGCAATTGCTGATACTGCTGCTGCAGCCCTGACAGGCTGCACTGTGGCAGTGGTGGTTGCTGTTTCATTGCCGAGCGCTGCTGTTGAGCAGCCCTGCCTGCGGCAGACCTGGCCCTGTAGGGTGTAACGGTGCCGTTGATGTCCCTGCTGCCGATACTGATGCTGCTCCAAGCCCCAACCAACTGCCGCCTGCCCATTCGCCTGCCTGCCCGCCTGCCTGCATGCAGCCTGCATAACTCAGTTGCGGTGTACAATGCTTCTCAGAACTCACAGGCAGCTGAGCAGCTTTGAGATACCTGCCAGATTATGGCCTCAGTTAGCATGCCTTGTCTCTGCACAGAGAAGCCTGGTGAGTTTGCTGGGCTCAAACTGCGGCACTGCTGAGCTGCTGCTGGTGTTGCCTGAAGTCAGCTGCTGCTACTGTTGCCTGCGGTTAGGCTCTACAGCTGCAGCAGGGCCTGCTGGTGCAACAGCAATTGCTGATATTGCTCCTGTAGCTCTGACAGGCTGCACTGTCCCAGTAGTGGCTGCTGCTGCATTGGTGCAAAGCTGCTGCTGAGCGACGCTGCCTGCAGCAGACCTGACCCTAGGCCTGCAGGCTGCGCCATGTGTGGCTGCTGGTGCTGGTGCTGCTGCTGGTGTTGCTGCTGCTGTTGTTCTGTAAGGCAATTTGTTGCTGCTGCTGCTGCTGCTGCTGCTGCTGCTGCTGCTGCTGCTGCTGTCTGGACTGTGCTTGAGGCTGCAGCAACGCAGCGGCACTGCCACTATAATGTTGGCTGGCATAGGTATCTGAACAGGTACGTTGTACTACAGCCTTAGTAAGGCTGGAAGGTTGGGGTGAGTGGGTGATGGGTTGCTGGGTGCTGAGGCTTTTGCTGGGTCACCTGCGCAGGCACAACATGGCCCCAGCAAGCACAGCCAGTAATTACAGCAATCTGAGCCTCAAGCCCCAACCTTCAACACTCAGCGGCTAGCGCTGCATAGGTTATGTTCCTCAAATGGCCTATTAAGCGCATGTAGGCATTCCAAACCTGGCATGTGTTAAGCAGCAGTCATGGCAGCTGCCGGCCGCAGTGTGGCTGCAGTTTTATCAGATGGCATGGAATCAACCCCACCTGGGGCCATTCCGAAGCTGAACAGCACCCCTTTCCCTCTGACAGCACCTCACCTAAGGTGGCGGGCCGCTGGGTGCTGCAGCTGCTGCTGGCCCAGCAAGGTCAACTCAACCCAGGGTCAACCTGCACAGGGCAGAACGTGGGGCCAGCAAGCACAGTGATCAGAACAGTCGCAGCTCCAAGCCCCAACTGACTGCCACCTGCCCAACTGCAACTTGCCTGCATCACTTGCGGAGTACAATGCTTCCTAGAAGCAACCTTACAATGTCATGCTGCTGTTTTAGTATGTAGCTTGCCATTTTTGCAACACATGGTGTGTGACAGACCCTTCGTAGTTTGATGAACACCAACTTGGTGTCAAATACAAAGTCTCAACATCGAAGTGCGCCACATGTATACAAGCCCACCCACAAAGAAGTCCAGAGCAGGTGTCCAAGGGGTTCCTGTCAGGATGTTGCGGCAACGCGTCCTGCTAACCCACCGTAACACGCTTTGAGCTACGCACAGCACTCAACTGTATCAAACATGAGTTGCCTTGATAATTGATTGACGCGTACAACAAAAGAAGGCTGAAGCTGTTTAGTACGCATCATCTAGGAGCAGATTTATAGCCTGAAATATGTGACAGAAACCGTAACCCCCGTCAAACAGTCAGCTAACGACAAAGACCAGCGAGCATCACCTGCCACCAATATGGCAAGTCTAAACGCGACGTTACTTTTCACACTCACCATTTTCAAAACGGACTCTGTAGCCATGGCAGCCATGCCATGCGAGCTACCAACTTGTTGCTATGGCAGTTACATTCTGCCTAGTGTCCCAGAGTGGTGTGAGCCGTTCAATCATCATCATCATCATCATCATAATACCCATTCAAGCCATAGCATCAGCGCCATCGGCCCGCCGTTCAATCAAGAATTGGGTGTTTGCAGTCGGCCGCAGAGATGTGCTGCTGCTATTGATGGTGGACTTGATTGGAGCGCAAGCATGCAGCACACATGCTGCCAACTTGATACTGGCAGAACATTAGGTATGATGAGGACGCAACAGCCTTGCATGCTCTTGCGAGTTGTGTACATAGCAGACAAGGGTGCCACACCTGCTGCAATGCAGTGCACACTTAGAATAGCTTACAGATTGCTGTTCATTTGGGGTGATGCGTGCTGTACACCGATTGATCAAGCAGCAGCAGGATTGCGACGGTCAGCAGGCAGCAACTGCCGCCTGATCAGTTGCCAAGGGGCCTGTGGCAGCCTCTTGGTCGGTTGATCTGGTGCTGTGCGGCAGCAACTTGTTGCTGGGGACAGCCGCTTGGTGGCGACATATCTTACTCATGTTGCACTGCACAGTCTTTGGGGTCGCGCCTTTCACACATATGCTTGGCAGCTGCGGACATGAATCGTCCCCAGTTGACGGGTCATTATGACACAAACGACACATACACGTTACGTATGTATGTTATTTATGTGTCGGATGTGACATGTGTTCACACGTGTGTCATCTGGTCTGGTCAATAGTTGCAACCATGCAGCTAGCCATCGTGAGTGACGGTGGCCAGATCAGCTGGCTGTGCGTGATGTTGTTTTGACTCAGCCTTTGTCATGATACGCACATTGTGCACACTTGTGCACGTGACATTCATGTGATTTACACAAGTTGCGTGATAGCCACTGTCATGCTTGGTGCAGAGCTGCAGGCGACCACCATGCTCGGTAGTGTTGATTCACTTGTGGAAGATGCTTTTGCGAACTTGTTGTGCAGCATAGAATTACTTTTATAGGCATTGGTGTTGAAGCAGGTCTAGGGTGCCAGGTCTCCCGCCATGACTGGTTGGCTGTGTACACACAGGATGGGAGCAATTTTTGGGATTTGCTGCTTTCTTTTGTGCATTTGCCTCAATGCCACTAGTGGAACACGTGCTTCAGAACGAGGGACTGCTGTTTAGGGTTAGTTCTAGTGCAGTACGGTAGTGTGGATGGTTTCTTTGCCTTGGATGTTGTTGGACCCCACGGGCTTTAGGACTTGTTAGTGTTTGGTGGATGAGCCTGTGCCACAGGAACCCTGTAGGATGGCTACTTTGGTGTTTTTGTATCTTGGCGGCAGCACTTTCGCTAGCACTGTCACACCAGTTGTATAATACAATTTCAAAACCCGGGGTTGTGCGTGGTGTTGAGTGTGCGTGCTGTGCAACTGCTCCTTGTTTGCTGCCTGAATCTTGGCTGCTCCCAAAGCAGTGTCGCCAGCTACTACAATACTAAATTGTGCGTGCTGGCGCTATGCCACGATGGAGTCATTGGCTGACAGATATAGAATACTCAAGTGCTTCTGTTGCATGTAACTGTGTGCAGCAACCCTGCCATCATCATGGCTGTGGCAGCAATGCCAAGGCAGCGATGAAGCTGCATCACCCGCAGCGCCATGCAAGAGCTGGCAGCGCTTATCACACGTCAGTGCAACTCTGCATGCTTGCAGCGTCTACGCACAGGCAAAGCTGGCAACCCTGCAGAGGAAGGCATTGTCAACGAGCTTTTGAAGTACGGAGGCAACACAGTTGCAGATATGCTGCTGTAGTACTGCAGCCTCATGTGGCAGCTTGAGCAGGTACATCAGGTGCCAGGGACAGTCGTCAGCATGCCTAAGAAGGGCGATCTGACAGACCCAGGCAACTATTGCGGCATCACCCTGCTCAGCGTGCTTTATAAGTTCTACACCAACGTCCTCAATCAGCGCCTTATCAAGTTTGCAGAGGGCGAGCAGCAGGAGCAGCAGCAGCAAACACAAGCACGACAGCAGCAGCAGCAGCAGCAAGGCCAGCATTCAGCACAACAGCAGCAGCAGCAGCAGCAGCAGCAGCAGCAGCCACGCGCAACTGCTGCTACAGCAGCAGCGGCACCGCTGCTGCACGAGAGTCAGAACGGATTCCGCCCCAAGCGCAGTTGTGCTGACCATCAAAGCGTGCTCAGCGAGGTCCTTAATGGCAGGAAAGCTGAGGGAAAGGAGTCATATGTGCTGTTCGTTGACACCTTCAAGGCATTCCCTACGGTCTGGCTTGATGGCTTGTTCCAGAAGCTGTAGGATAAGGGTGTGCGTGGCAAGATGTTCCGTGTCTTGTACAACTTGTATCAGGGCGCGCAGCGTGTGGTGTCTCATGAGGGTTGCACCACGGATAGGTTCACCTGCGACCTTGGCCTGCATGAGGGTGATGTTATTTCGCCCACGCTGTACCTGTTGTTTATCGACGACTTGCTGCGTGACGTGCATGCAAAGCACCCTGGCGTTACCCTCATGGGCCCTCGTGACGAACGTGCAGGCCAAGTTGTGGCAGCCATGCAGGCTGATGACTTTGTTGCTGTCTGCGGGTCTCTGTCAGAAGTTCAGGCTGTGGCTGCAACTGTTTACAATTACAGTTGCCAGTGGCGCTTCAAGCTCCACAGCTTGAAGTCTGCCGTCATGCATGTGCTGCCAGCAAGACAGACCAGCCAGCTGGTCGACTCCGGCATTGTTTGGAACAATGTCCCTGTGCCTGTTGTATCTGAGTACTGCTATCTTGGCCTGTGGTTCAACAATACCTGTACATGGACCTCACATTTTGAGAAGATGCTGGCTAAGGTGCAACGTGTGAAGGGTGCGCTCATGTCAATTTGGAAGAGCCGCAGCATCAGTGTGGAGGTTAAACGCATACTGTTGCTGACGTGTGTCCGTCCCGTTGTTGAATATGGCAGTGAGGTTTGGCTTCCGTCCACAGCTAGGCAACTGCAGCTGATTGACAAAGTGCAGACAGACATCATCAGATGCGCAATGCGCTGTGGCAAGGAACGCCCATGCTCTTCAGCTCTCTCGGCAGAATGGGGTGTGAAACCGTTGCATATGTGGCTTCATCAGAGGGCTTTGGAGTACTACTACAGGATTCAGCGCATGCAGGGCGTTCGGCTGCCAAATCAAGTGTTTACAGCTGAATGGAGGCGGAAGGCAGAGCCAGTGCGTGCAAGAGCCATGTCAACAAGCAGGTCAGGACACTACATGCTGAAAGGATTGCATGTGAAACGTTGGAACACTCCACTCTGAGTCGGTATGTGGCTCATGTGCATCCCACTCATGTTGATGCTATGGGTTTCAGGAGGCCTAGGCCGTACTTGCGTTCAGTGGCAATTCCACGTGGTATTGAATTGCTTTTGCGTGTTCGTATGGGTTGTCTGTATGTACATAAGCGTACTAGTCAGTTTGGGGGTCGCAGAGCTAACTCCACTTCAGGATGTCCTTGTTGTGGTGCAGAAGTTGAGTCTTTGTCACACTTCATGTCTGATTGCCCTGCTACTTCTGCTCAGAGGGATAGTATGTTTGCTGAGATCAGATCCCTGCCTGGTTGCGCTGAGACATTTTGGAGATGGCAGCAGGCTTGCCCTGCTAGCCCCTTGCCGGACTTCAGCGGATATCAGACCACGTTTTGGTTGATGCAAGTTGCAGCACGGTCACCCTGCGGCACTATTAGCAGCGGCAGCAGCAGCAGCGGGAGCAATAGTAGCAGCGGCAGCAGCAAGGGCAACGGCGAGGCAAGCAATGGCTTCAAAAGTGCAACAGTACATTTTCTTTTAAGACTGTCGGGTGATTTAGAATGGCTAAGTTATGTTGCACCCGCATGCACGCTGCTGGTAGCGGGGACGCCATCCCTTTTACATGCTGCTTTTTGGATCGCAGACCTGGTTGTGATGATTGACTGCTGAACACTGCATGTTCAGCCGTTATGTTGGGCAGGTACAGTTGCATGGGTGCACCTACGCAGCATGCCTGGATTGGGGTTGATCTGAGCACATGCATGTGTATCAAGGCATATAGTCTGTCTGCAGTAGTGCGACGCTTGTTGCTGCCCTGGCGAGTGTTACATTTATGTGATGTCATAGCATCGTTGTCACAGCAATCATCTTGCCTTTGTGCTTGTAGTGCTGCGTGTGTCAGCGTTTTGAGTTCTTTGAGCTTTCACTAGTTTGCCACTTGAGACAAGGTTGGCTATGGACCTTTTGGAATTCGCGCATAATGTTGCATTTTGATGCCACCTGAGCCATGCTGACATCCATATTTGTTCTCGGTTGTGCTGTTGTTTGAGGAGTATGCTGCCCCCACAGAGGAGGGCCACAACCCCCATCCTGGTTTGTTGCGTGGTTCACCGTGCCACCTATGCTGCTACCAGATATTGTGCCCTTTCGCATGGATTTACCGCTAGGCTATACTGTATGTTGGCTGCTTGTGTGTGCATGCTCTGCCTCCCTTTCCCCCCTTTGGCTGTGGAGAGACATTTTGGACCCCATGAGCCTTGTTTGGCTCCTTTCTGAGTTCTGAGCTCTCTGAGCTTGTTGAGGTTGCGGCTTCTTTCGGTTGATGGTCAACTTTTGAGTTTTGTGGACCCCATGAGCCTTGTTTGGCTCCTTTGCGGGTGGGCCAGTGGCCCTACTTTGGTAATTGGTAATTGGCAATGGAAAAATTGAGCAGCGTTTTGTTCATGGCTGATTCGTCAATCAAGGTGTTGCGTTTTGTTTCTGATGATTTTTGGGGCAGTTCTGGAAGATGTCGGATGGTGTCACCGTGTATTGCTGCTCCTGCTGAATGGGTAATATGATGATGATGATGATGATGATGATGATGATGATGATGATGATGATGATGATGATGATGATGAGTGCAACTCTTAACTCCTCGCCCCTTCACCCACTCAACATATCACCATATACCAACATTTATTGCCAGGCGGCCGCCGCACGCAGCTTCCTGCCTGCTAAGCAGTGCCCATCAATGTTATGCATCAATCAACTGATGACAACCTGCGGTGCCTTGACCACGCGGTCAAGGACAGAAGTTGGTGAGCAACCTACCCCTGTTGACATGCGTCTGTCACAGCACACACCTGTAGCTGGTGTATTAGTATAAGGGCTAAATCCCCGATGAACAGACCGATCCATTCATATTGAGTTTATTGGCTTCAATAGTGTGTATCGCTCAAGTCAAGTGCCTCACAAGAACGCAGCAACAGCCAGAACAGCCGCCACCACTGCAGCAGCAGCACTGCCGGACGCAGCGCCAGCGCTGCTCCTTGCTGAGGCAGTGTTGTCTGTGGTCGTCTCGTTCGCGTGGTCGTGGCCTGCATGGTCATCACCGTGGTCGTGTCCTGCATGGTCGTCGTGTCCTGCATGGTCGTCGTGTCCTGCATGGTCGTCATGGTCCATTGCAACGGTTGAGTTCATCACAGCCGCGTGACCCTTGTCGTCGGCGCATGGCTCGCCTTTGCCCATCACGGTGGCGGCCCAGTCGGTGTCAGCAGCACCGGCAACGGTCAAGTCGCAGCAGGACACCGATTCTGCAGCAGCAGCAGCAGCAGCAGCAGCAGCAGCAGCAGCAGGAGCAACAGGGCACACATGAGGCACAACAGATGATTCACTTGCTGCTGGGTTTGGCACATTTCGGCGGCCTTTGACCATAGGCTCACACATAGGGCTGCTGCATCACTCTGCGCTGTGCCTGGGGCGCCTGACAGGCTGACTTGCACCGACACCCCAGTTCTGCACATATGCATGCACCAACCGACGCGCACTGTGCTGGCAGCGGGATTTGCCATGACCAGCCATGCACTTAATCAAACCGCTCTGAACAACTAGAACAACTAGCAGCTGGCTGAGTGACAAGAACTCACCGCCAGTGTTGGTGTTGACCAGCATCACTGAGCGGATTCCCCCTTCAGCAAGGGTAGACACACGCCCGTCGTTTGCGCCGTTGCCCCACACGCTGCCATTTGGAGGCACGGTGTAGTTGTGAAACCAGAGCAGGTTGTCATCGTTATCAATGGGCGTTGCTGCTGGGTCCAAGTAGTAGGGGCGGCCACCGCCTGATGCGCAGGTGCCTGCGACGCGGCGAGTCAGGGACAATAGCAAAAGGGTTAGCACAGTGTTGTGATCACAGGCCAAAGGTGGTTGATGCAGCTGCACCCACAGTAGGATGCTGCTTGGTGCGACAGTTGGCTAGGCAGCACAGGGGTCAACACCGCTGACGCCTGCCTGCAGCCATCGACACGCAGGTATTGCTGTGCTGTGTTGGAAGGTGCACTGCAACGTGGCGTTGTCACACTATGACACAAATGCCAACAGTCAGGCGTGCTGTGATGCAACCTCTCGCACTGCCACCGAGCACGCCAGGTGTTTCACAGTTGGTACCACCAGTGTCGCTCAGGTGATCACGCCCTAGCATACAGTAGAGCCCATGGACTCACCTGTCATCGCCAAGCCATCAAGCGTCATCCCCCCAACGGGCTCGCCATTGCGTGTCAGCAGCAGGTTGACCTCCAACCCAGCAGAGGGCAGGTCGTCATCTGCCAGGGAGCAGTTGCGGTACAGGTACGTCCACACAGTGGCGTTACCCTGCAGAGTTCAAGTTGTGTGTGCACGGCACGTAGGACAGCGAGCGAGCAAAGTGAGTGTAAGGTTGGCGATGCTGCACCATTGTTGGTGACACGTCAGCAGAGAAGCTGGCTCGCAGGCAGGTCAACAGGGGCGTCATCATGCTGAGATAATATGACTGTGTACCGTGCGCAACAATAAAGCACTGCAAGGTGCTGCGGCTCTTTGATAGGTCCCACACAGAACAGCGCAATGTGCAACGCTGACTGCTGGTGCGCAACTGGCACTGCTGGCTGCCAAGCTAGTTGGCTGTTATAACATGGATGTTCAAAGCTAGCTGGCACCAGCAAACCTTTGGTATTGGCAGGAAGCATGTCGAATACGTAAACTGCTGCTACTGCTACTACAAGCATGGCTAATAAATTGTTGCATGTTTGTCTTTGTGACTGCCCACCTTCACCATCGGCTTGGCGCCGCTGCTGCTGCTGACATTGGCTGCACTGTCGACCAGAGAGTACTGGACTGACCCGCTTGCAGGAGCCCAGCTGCTGCAGCTGGCGATCCTTGTGCGAATGTAGTTGCTGCCGCTGGGAGTCCCAGGGTATGTGTGCAGCGTGCCACTGAAGCAGGCAGCAAAACAGCAGAGACGCGGTCAGAGAGAGTGTGTCGAAAGTGTGCCCACTAGAGTGAAACGAAGGTCCATTTAAGGGTTTGTAATCGTAAGTACTAGTTGTATTCAGTAACAATAAAGCCTTACCCATGAGCGGCGGCTCCCAGCGCCAATGCCAGCAGCACCACGCTCAAGATCGCCAGTGTTGAAGCCATGTTGTAAACCGGCAGATAAAAGTTCAGTGGTGCTCAGTATCAGCTGGTACTTGTAGGTTTGGCCAAGATCCTGTCCATTGTTACTCAGCGGTACGCTTCTCAGTAATCAGGTACGTTGTACATTCGATGCACGATTGTCCGCATGCTACAGCTTACGGTACGTGGAGCCACGCACTTGAAAACTATGGTTCTTTGCAATTGTTTACGTGAAAACGACAACATCTGGAGACATTTGTTTCAAAACACTTCGCCTCCGGCAGCATGCCAGTCACAACAACAGTCAGGCAGGTCTGCAAGGTGACTCATCTTGCTGCTGCTGGCTGCCACCACCAGTGTACAGGGTTGCGGAGAAACACACATTACAAAGCACAATGCAGCAAATGACACCACCAGCAGTATCATACACTCGTTGCCCATACCATACAGGCACTACGCGGCACATGCAGTGGAATCTGGCATTGAGAACAAACACAGCAGCAGCAGCAGCAACAGCAACAGCAGCGTTGCTTCAGCGTACAAGCATGTCCAACATCATCAGCAACTGTTCTGAGATGCTGCTGCTGCTGCAAACATCAGAGTGAGAACAGGCACAACACATGGAATGAAGGCACACATTACTGCAAGCCATGCTGAGCTTGTTCAGTCATGCTGGGAAAGACATGATGTGCTGAGCTGTCACTCACTAGCTTGCACACACCAAGGGCAGGGCAATGCTGTGCAGCTGGACAGACTGCAAGGCAGAAAAGCCCGCCATGCAGGGTGCACCCTGCACATGCAGCACTTGCAGCGTCGCTACACTACGTCTCAAAATTTGGGACTAGTAGGCTGTTCAGAGGATGGGCAACAGGCACCCTAAAACATCCTGCATCGATGCAGGCCTAAAATGTGTGCCTGATATGCCAAAAGTTGCAAAACGGACCATGGACACACCTCCCAACTCTACCTGCAGCCGCTGCCCGGCAGCACTGCAGTTGCTGCCACAATAAATCCAAGGCATGGCTGGCAATCCGCGAACCCTCAACATATCCCACTTTGCAGTTTCACAAACTGCCACCGCACTCTGTCACGGCATGGCAGCTGCGCCGCAAGCGTACCAGCAGGCATAGCAACTCATGCTGCTCACCACACACGCGGCAAGTACAACACAGCCCAGCGCGGCTGTTGATCCAGCATGGAGCGCAGCAGCTGTGGCTGGAGTCTCTGTGACAACATGGTCAGCATGCAGCTGGTGCCCAAAACCCAGCTGGTGTCCACAAGCTGCCAGATAGTCGCACACGCCGCATCCATCGCCTGACCACCAGCAACTCCGCTGCCTAGCTACTGGCTCGGCACGCGCGCACACACACACATCACGCCTCCAACAACGCTGGCCTGGCCAGCCGGCAGCCAGCCAGGCATCGGCCCAGCACCAACTGTGCAAAGGCTGGCTGATGGGCTCTGTCATGCAGGCGTGAGTACAGGCTGCACAGGTAGGCTGTGAGAGTTGGCAGCAGCCCTGGCAGCCAGCAACACACGCACCTGCTGCCCGGCTGTCCGACATGCGTCCTCAAGCCGCGACCGCAGCTCGCTGTGAGCAACAACACGGAACTCGGGCCTCCAGCGACACAGGACTGCCAGCTGCTGTCTAGCTGTCATCAGGCCGCAAATGCACGTGCGCAGCTCGCTGCCTTTAACACTACAGGACCCCGGCCTCCAGCAGCACGAGCGCCGTCTGCCGGCTGCTGCCTAGCTGTCGTTCAGCCGCGAGCACACGCTGCGCAGCTCGCTGCGTGCAACACCACAGGACCCCAGCCTCCAGCAGCACGAGCGCCGGCTGCCGGCTGCTGCCTAGCTGTCGTTCAGGCGCGAGCACACGCTGCGCAGCTTGCTGTACACCTTGCCGGGCGGGCTGCCCAGGATGAGGCTGCACAGGGCGTCGCGCGCCACGCGGATGTTGGCAAAGCTGCCCAGGATGTGGATGCGCGTGTCGGCCAGCACGATGCGCGTCTTGGTGGCGTTCTCGATCGTGAACTTGGTCTTGCCGCTCTGCGGGCACACAGGGAGGGACAGCCCGGCGCGTCAGCCCAGGGAGCCAGGCGCAGCACGCTGCTCCAGCAACACCCGCAGGTTTGAACATGCCCAACACGCACACTGTTCTACGCCCGACACCCGCACTGTTTCAGCAGCACGCGCAGCACTTGGGCAGCACCCACCTTGCCAGCCAGGCGCCCGATGGCACGCGACAAGTGCTCGCCGCGCAGCGTCTGCAGCAGGAGGCGGCAGGCGCACCACGACATCCAGCTGTCAGGTCCCGGGGGGTGGCAGGTGCAGCGGCGGCAAGCAGCAGTGCGGGCAGACAGCGGCAACCCTTGCCAGGCAACCCCTGCTGCCGCCAGCAGGCAGCGCTGCCATCGAGCGATCATCAGTGCCTTTGCAGACAGTGGCAGCATGCTGGCATTTGCATTTGCGGTCGCAGCCGACGGTGTGACGTGTTATGAGAGTCCGGCGCGGCCCACCTTGACGTCCTTGATCTCAAAGCACTCCACGTACAGGTCGTCCAGCCGCAGCAGCGCGATGGCGTCCCGCACCTCAAAGCCTGGCAGCAGCACGGCGCCAAGTCGCATGCAGGCGCAGGGGCAGGGGCAGATGCGAACGCAGGGCAGAGGCACAGTGCGGGCAGCAGCACAGTCAGCAAGTTGCCTGCCGTCTTGGTGCAGCTGCAAAAGCACAAGTGTGCACCTGCTGGTGGTAGAAGCAGCGTGGGCTGCTGCTACTGCTGCTGCTGCTGGCGCTGAAAGCAGCCTGGGCTGCTGCGATGCTCGTGCTGGTGGTGGTGCAAGCAGCAGCCTGAGCTGCTGCCGCTGCTGCTGCTGCTGCTGCTGCTGGTGCAAGAAGCAGCCCGGGCTGCTGCGACTGCTCCTGCTGCTGCGGCTGCTGCTGCATGTTGCTGTTGACAAGCTGTGAAGTGCATGGAATAGGCTTGAGCCAGCCAGATGGCCAGGCCTCGGTGCTGCCAGGTTCTCACCCAGTATGTACGCGTGCACAAAGTCTGCTGCTTTCTGCAGCACGTCTGGGTTTGTCGTCTTCGGCGTGGTTTTGATTTCAACCTGGGCACAGCCAGCAGAGGCAGCAGAGGCAGATTCAAATCAAGGGCAGCAGGAGGTGAGCCACGCTGCCGGCGAATGCAACACAGCAGTCCTGCAGTCAGCGCATGGCCCATGGCCATCTCCTGGTGCCTTCTCCTTGCAAGCTCCGCACACGTCACTGTTTCACAGCTGCAGAGCTTTCAGCCTTTTCGCACACCAGTCCTTGCACACTGAACCCAACAGCGCATGCTGCGACTATCCAAGGTCAAGACGGCTTGCCCATCAAAAGCAAGCGTTATAGCGTACAACGTGCTGCAGCTGCAGCTGTTGCACTTGAGGGCGGTACGCCAAGGGCACTGCCTGCTATCGTCTTGCGAAAAGACTCAAATGTCCCACACTGCTGGCTCTTGACAGGGCCGAGCACTCGCAAGCACCATTCGCACATACTGCGCCGGCAACAGCTGCTGTAACGAGCACTATGTCAAAACACGTGTGTGCGTGCATGTGCACGAACCCAGGCGTTGCTGCTATGGCACGGCTGGTAACATACATGCAACGCTAGGTTGCAGCGCACCTTCTTTGTCTTCAGGTTCATGCGCATGTCCAGCTTGAGGTTTTCCGTCACGGGTGTGTACAGCTGCATCCAGACTGTCTTGAGCGGCGTCATGCGGTTTTGGGGCACAGGTATCTGCAGCCAAGCCAGCCAAGCCAACCAAGCCAACACATCAGTAGCAGAAGCTGCAACAGCATGCGAGAAGTTTCATGTGCGAGTGCATGATGGGTATGACGAGGCAGCATGTAACACCTGGGTGCAGCTGTTGCAGCGTAGCATGGCTCTGCTGTACGCTATTATACCTGGCTTGCGAGCTGCTGGCACAATGCACCTGCCTGCAAGCACTGCACAGGCACCAGTGCACTCCAGCTGCCGCTTCAGCTGCCGCTGCAGCCAAACCATCAATTCTACATGCAGCCTGCAGGCTGGCATGCAGCATGCAAGCATGTAGCAGGCATGCAGCAGCAGCAGCAGCAGCAGCAGCAGCAGCACCAGCAGCAGCAGCAGCACAACTCACCCGCCTAAACTGTGTTTTGCCGCCTGCCTCCTTCTGTGCACTGAGGGCGCTGAAGTTGGGCTTTGAGGGCAGCTGCTCGTCGTCAACTTCCATGCCTACTGCCTCTTGCAGGGGGCCGGACGTATCTTTTCTTGTGACTTTTGGCATGGTGCCTGGTGCTAGGGCTGCAGTTGCTGCTGCTGCTGCTGCTGCTGCTGCTGCTACGACGCCTCGAAAGCGAACTTGAGGCCTGTGTTTTCTATAAGAGAACTAATGAACGGATGAAACACTAATTAAGTAGGCTTGGTGCTGAGCTGCTCCGCAGTGAACCGGGCGACGAGTGTAGCAGCAAAAGCAGGCGGCAGAGCAGCTACAGAGAGGTCCGCTGGTTGTAGAGGTGAGTCAACGGTAGGATCTAAAGCACGTAGCGTGAAAAAACCAACAGACTGCTGCAGCAGTAGCGACCTGCCGTGAAGGGAACAGTTATGCCAAATGGGAAGTGCAGGGTAACAAAGCAGAACTGCGTAACATCATATTGCGTAACATCAAGTCCTAAGCTGAGTACCGTGCTTCGTCGGCAGAATCGTGTGACAGGAGATGTCACTGACAACTCCTACTCTTCGTCGCCGGAAAGCATATAGGAGCATGCAGTGTGGCGCAAAAAGGCTGACTTCAGGTATTTCGGTATGTGCGTGTTGCTAGTCCTGCAGCATCACGGCATCCAGGTCAATACACTGAATGGTAAGCCAGCCCAGCCAGCCATGCCTTGAATTGATCAATTCATGAAGGGTGCAGGCCCGCATGTTGAAGTTTGTTACATGCAAGGTGCAGTATACAATGTGTAGAGCATACATGGTGTTGTGATGTTTGTCCACCACCGAAGGTGTGAAAGGATTCCGCAGTTGCGTGTGATATATGTGAAAGGATTTAGCATTGGTGTCAGTACTGCTCCTAGATGTGATGTGACCAGATGTGTGTACAGCAGAGCACGTCAAAGCCACCAGATAAACGCGCTTTTTATAAGGTACCTCGCTTCTGGCATTGCACAACAACAACTTGTGAACAGCTTGCCTGTCTGAGAGGCAGCATGGCCCTGCCAGCAGGGGCTGCCCCTGCTGTCACCAGGGACGGCATCATTGAACCATTGCTTTGTATCATCAGATAGCACTGAACCTGCGGTGAAACTGTAGCTGCACGTCCCATGCAACGTTGATTGCCCGGCTTAAACAAAATCTAACACCTACGCGCAACCCTCCGCTGACACTTGACCAAAAAGTATCTGACTCTAATCCTTGAATCCTGATACTTGATTGCCTTCGAGTGTTGTTGACCTGTGCAAAGCGCTCTGAGCTTGTTGTAAACTATCAGTAATGCCCCGAGAGCTGCTGCATCAAGGTTACTCGATACTTGTTTCGCTTGGTGACAGTCCCAGTCCCAGAAGGTCGTTGTCTTTCACATAAAGGGACCAGACCCTGCATTTACAAGCTTCGGTCAGTCCACTTCAGCTGCTACGGTTTGCCCCAGCACCTTCAAGCTATTTGCAAAGGAGAGATCATCCAGACCTGCAATTGATACATGATGCGGCGTCACGCGCTGAGGATCTTGGCTGGTTGCGCACTAGGTAAGACACGTTGACAGCGCCTGCAATCGCTGCAGGCAGGCACGGCGTGAGCAGCTTGTTCGTTGCCTGATCGTACTCCCTGCTGATGATACTCGTGTTCATGTGCGCGTATATGTTGCAGCAGACGTCAAGCTGTTCTGACTGATGCGCAGCTGCATCCAGAGTGCCACATCAGATTGCAGTGGGGAACCAGCATCCGTGCTCTGACTTCCGTGACTAGCTCAAACAGCGCCCATCATGCAGCACATAATCTGCAGCTGGGTACGTTTGGCAACAGATTTGCACCCCAGCAGTCGATGCCTCAGCACCGTGCTGCACAACTGTGCCTGCTCCCAACTCTCCTTCGCAGTGTGCGCTGTGCTTCTGCTCCCAGGCGCAACAGCTACAGCTGAATACCACAGGCCCAATTGCATGTCTGGTATTCCCTGCGGCCAGTACTGTGCCCCCATGGGCGGCAGCTGCATGCGCGGAGCCTGCGTTGATGCCTCAGGCATGCAGGTGCAGTGCTATGCACCTATGGCACCAATGAATGGAGGCCCTGGCTGGTTTGGGTTCCCGCCCTTTTTGACGTTCCAGCCATTTGCACCGATGCCGCCAATGGTGCCGATGGTTCCAGGCTGTGGAGGGCAGGGGCTGTGTGCTGCCAATGAGTTCTGCGACCCCACAGGTAATGACCGCTGTTCAAAGGGTTGTGGTGTGCACGATTTCCCATGTTTTGCTTGCAGGAGGACAACTGCTTGCAGGATGCAGAGGTGGAATCAGCAGTGACAGCAGCAGGAGGTAGAGCTGCAACAGCAGCATCCCCAGGAGGAACCTTGGACAGCTGTCGTTCTGCTCAGCTTGCCCCACACAGCAGGTGCAGCCTGCAGGAATGCATGCTTGATTCACACCTACATACATGCCTTGTGCGGGTGGGGTTTCTCCCCTGCCAACTGTGATGTACCTGCGTTGTTGTTGCACACAGGTGTGTGCAGGCCTGACGACTGCGTGAGCCAGTACATGTATGGCTGTCCAGACGACAAGGGCCAGCTGCAGCAGGTGGCTTGCCCACACTTCAGCGGCTTCAACCGCTGCTACGCCTCCACCTCTGGAGGTTTCTCCTGCAACAAGGGGCCCTCAGGGGGCAGTGTTGCATGCGCGTCTCGTGATGGCGGTTCAACCTCTGCCACCATTTCAAGCAGCTACCAAGGCCCCAACGGGGCCAGCACTGGCGGCTATGCTGCGGCATCTAGCAGCTACACGGCGGGGCCGCAGGTGCAGCCTGTGCAGGAAGATGTCACCACCACAGGTCCCAGCACAGTAACAGTTGTGCAGCCGTCGTCAGCAGCAGCTGCAGCCGGCGCAGCTGCAGGAACCGGTGGTGATGGAGTTCCTGCAGGCACAGGAGCTGATGCAGCAGTTGGTGGCGCTGAGCCTGTACCACGGTCAACCGCAGCCGTGGCACCAGCAGCAACAGCAGGGGCAGATGCTTCTGAGTTGACAGCGCCTGCTGGGAGCAGCGGTGACGCTGCTGCCACCAGCAGCACAGGAGTTGCGGGCAGCGGCCCTCCTGAGACCCCTGTCCTGCAGCCGGTCGTCAGCGCCGTCGACAGCAGTACTGGTGCAGGCACTGGCGTACCATCTGCCGCTGCAAACAAGGCTGCTGTCACTGCAGCCAGCAAAACAGCTGGCGGCGCCACACCCAATTTTATCACGGAAGGTGTGGTATGCTGCTGTGTGCTGCTGCCGTTGCTTCAGGATTGTGCATCTGCGTGCTGACTCGGGCTGGTGTAACAGTCAGCAACACTATTGTTTCATTCTTGCGCAAGTGCACAACACAACGTGCTAGTGTGCTGCACACTATTCTCCAAACTCAACGCAGCAGCTGCTTTGTTCACTTTCACGCTTGCACCCACCTCTCCCTATTTGCCATGCTCAAATGCACTCCATCACCAACTCGCAGGCGGTCCCGTCCAGGACACCTACGTCAGCCCCGATGGCAGCACAGTCACTACATTTGGCACCGGTCCTGCAGGCATCTCCGTGACCAACAGCGCACCAGATGGCAGCAGCATGGCGTCTGGCTCTGCCATGGGGGACCAGCAGATGGTAACAACCACCATCATCCCTGGCGGCTCAATAGTTTCCTCCACGTCATCCACGTCATCAAGTGGTCCCAATCCTGGGCCTGTGGCAGCGTCTTCGTCTGCATACGCAGGAGCAGGCGCTGGCAGCGACAGTGCAGCGAGCACAGGAGCGGGTGGGCAGCCGATGCACACCTCGTTCCAGACTACAGCCCCTGGCAACGCCGCCACGGTGAGGGCAGGCTAGATATGCGGCAGCAGCGCAGAGTCAAGGTTGGTGTTGTGCAGTGCATGCTCTTGCTTGGGGCAAGCGGGTGTCCATATGTGCTCGTGTTTAGTTTACGATTTGCCGGCCTTTCAGAAGCTCACAATCCCAGCTCGATTGGCAAGGCATTGATGGTGATCCACCTCGAGGTGGAGCACCCTGGGGAGCGAATCACGCATGGAGTACGGCAGCAGATCACACAGATGTGTACTCAGCAAGAGGCTCCAGTGATGAGCTGTGTTGCTGTTCTGTGCACTGCAAGCACTGGCAGTCAACAACAGTGGTGAAGGGCGGCTGAGATTTGTGTTCGTGCTCAGACCTCAGGGGCATGGCACTGACGGCAGCATACGGTACAGCAACTAGGAGTCAAGCAGAAGATCAGCAAGTTGCATGTGCACACATCGCAGAGCGCTGGCCCAGAGTGCTGCTTCTCGGCTGTGTGTAGATGCAACCATGCCTTGCTCCTGGCCTTATGCCAAGTCATCTCATGTGTGGTGCTGCACTGCATGTCTTTGCGCTGTCCATGTATCGGTCGCTCAGGCGCAGTTTGTGGACGGCTCAACAGGCGCCGGCCCAGCAAGCAGCAGAGACTCAGCTGCCGCTGCAGCCACCAGGTCACCCAGCAGCGGCGCTGGCAGGCTGGTAGCACCGGCATGGGTGATGGGTGCTGCTGCAGGGCTGCTTGTGGCGTTATGGGGTTGATGCGGCTTGTGGCTGCGTATGGGCGCGCATCAGCGCTGTGCACATGTGCGTTGATGCACAGGAGCTGCAGCAGACGCGTGACGGGTGTGTGGGCAGCATGCAGCATATCGTCAGCGGGGTGTTCATTTGCACTGTTTTGCACTGTTTTGCTCGCTGGCTGGTGGAGGGATCATGTGATCTATTTGTTCAAGGGTAGGGACGCTTAGTGGTGGACAGTCGTGTCGCATCGGCCAGGTGCACTTCAGGTTGCAGGCAGTGATGGTAGGATCTGTGGGTCGCAAAGTGTCAAGCGTGTTGCTTGCTGAGCAAAGAACAAGCCGCTGATCAAGTGTGCGCTCAATGTTGCAAGCGCACATGGCCACTGGCCAGCCGTCTTATGCATCCCATGTGGTGTGCGGCTGTTGTTTTGATGTGTCGCTACTATCAACATACATTCCTGATGCAGACCACTTTGGGCGGGGTGGAGAGGCATGTTTACAGCTGTTCGATGCCTTGACAGCCTGCGCACATTGCACCTGTACCTGCACAGCGTGTACTAGATCTGTATTCCATGGATTCGTCATGTTTGCAGCCTTGTGCCAGTTACTCGGGGCGGGCATTGCCGTGTGTTTTTACAGTGGATGAGTGCTTGACTCGGCCTGTTTTCCGAGGGGCGTGCCATGCTTGCTTCCAGGCCATGCTTGCTTCCAGGCTATGCTTGCTTCCAGGCCATGCTTGCTTTGTTCATTGCACCTGCGCGCGCTGCACCGCCAGTGCTCCTTGGCAGTGCTTGCTTTGTGGGGCTCATTTGAGCGTGCTATTGGACCGTGACTGTTTATGGTATATGTTTGGTGTGACACTGCTCTTGTGATCGTGGTTTTGGTGCACACATGCATGTACATGCTTACATGATATGCATGCTGGATAATTCAAAAGGGTCATGATCATGGATGCTGTCATGATCATGGATCCTGTCGTGACCTGAGGTCATGCCACTTGTCACCAGTGACATGCAACATCCTTTACAAGGCGCATACCATGTGCTGTATAGTGCACAGTGCACATGAAGGTCTCTCTGGGGCATGATCTTGGCAACAGCACAGGAGCACCGTGCGTACTGCTGCTGCTGCTGCTGCAGCACTGCTTATGGCAGCTGCTGCTTGTGACTTTTGTGGAACTACAACACCTTCACCTGCGTCATTTCCTGGTCAAAATGTGGTAGGATAGTACAGGTGGCTCCACCACGCGTCCTGTGCGTAGAAGTTCGTACAGAAATATACACATGTGCAGCGGTCATTGAAGCCTGCCCTCTGCCTGCACCTAGCCGCCACTTGAATGCGTTCTAGCAGGACAGGCGATGGTTCGCATCAATTCTCGTGCCGCCAGCGTCCAGAAACTGAGCTGTGGCAGTGGCAAACCAAGAGCCCCATGTTTTGATATTTGAAACCAAAAGGGGCATCTGCTAGAACGAAAAGTACGAAGGATTTTGTACTTGTATTGGTTTGTATTTCGCGATCCTGACATACACATCAACAAACTGCCGCGGAACACATGTGGTGACAGCTCAGCTTTGCCGTTGAGTTACGGCTACATGACTGGCGTGCAGAGCTGGCTCCGGGCATGCAACCCGAAAGCTGATGCACAAGTTTATGTATAGAATAGTCTCCGTATCATAGACAACACATGCTTGGTGCTACTGCTGCTGATTCTTTCCCACGCCCATTTCGTTCAGTATCAGACGGCATCAGGCTTAGCAGTTAGTCCGCAGGATGGAAGTAAACCGCAGGCTGGAAGTCTTGGAGCGCCAGCTGTGCGCTGCACAGCTAGCAGAGGCGCCAGAGCTCCTTGAGGCTGCAGCACTGTCAGCCATCTGCCCCAAGCAGCTGCAGTCTCTGCTGGTGCATGGTGCGTGCTGCCTGTTGGGGATGATTTTCCCTGGGTCAATATCAAGTGTAGTTTGTGTCTGCAGCATGCCAAAGCACCTTGCACAGCGTTCCTGCCGATGTTGCCGCTCCTTGCTAACATGTACTGTGTAAGCTACAGACAAGCCACAGCCCTCATGTCACGCGCGCTTTGCTGATACCTAGCTAAGCGTGCACATGCTCCTGCTGCTGTAGACAACACTGAGCTGAGGTCAGCTGTTTATGACCTCCTGAAGGTGAGAGCCAGGCCGTGCCAACTTGCAGGAAACAGCGGTACACTTCACAGCAGCAGCATTTTGGTGCAAGCACTGACAGAAGTAGCACAAGCAGTGTCATCAGCGAAGGGCGTGTGAATTGACACACATGATTTGGAGTCTTGCAGGATGCGCCTGTAAGTCAGTGACGCTTAAGGGTTGTGCGGCAGTAGAGTTTGCTGCAGTTGCAGCCTTTACAGCCTGTACAACACGTGCAGCTGTACAGCATTTAGCCTCGCTGCGTTCGACCCGCTTCACTTCCGCATGTGTCGCATGCTGTTGCGTGCTGCTGCCTCATCACAGGGCAACTCCTTTTGCCCTGTGCTATTCGCGTTCAACACACCCAAACTTGCCTGCAACCTGCCCGCTGCTTGCAGGAGGACATTTTCAAGCCCAACCACTATCTGTCGCTGATGGAGTTCCGTGAGCTGACGCTGCAGCGCCTCAAGCGCTTTGTGACAGCAGACTTCAACGGGCGCGGCTTTGATGTGCGGGACTACATGAACGGTGAGCCTGGTGGGCAGTAAAGCAGACAGCAGCAATTGCAGCTATGCCAAGGTGTGACCGCCGCGGCTTGTTTTTCTTCTGTGCTTCTGTGCAAGTCTGCGCCGTTGTGTATGCTGCTGTGCTTTCAACCCGCAGAAGGTGCTCAAGTGTCTAGCGCGCATGCCTGTGCACATGTGTGCGATGCTGAGCGCTGTATGGTAAGGCATGTAGTGTGCGCATGTGCACTTGCACATGCATGTGCCCATGTGGATGCCAGCCTGCGTGTGCACGCGCGCGTGCGCATGTGCGCGCTTGTGCTTGTGCGTGTTTGTGGTGTGTGCGGGCGTGCTTGGGGTGTGTGTGCGTGCGTGTGTGCGCATGTGTGTGCGCAGCGTGCATGGGTCGTTGGGTGCGTGCATGGGTGGGCCTTGGGTGTGGGTGTGGGTGCGTTTAGATGCGTGTGCAGGCGCGTGCAGGTGTGAGCGTGCGTGCGTGATGCGAGGGCACTGCGCAGCACAGCTAGAGTGGCTGTGCAGTTGATGCTCTCAGCGGCCATGCACGCTGCCCACTTCCCTGTTCTTGCTCTCATGTCATGGGGCACCGCAATCTGCAAACCCGCAGACCCGCGCCGTTTCATGGCACAGCTGGAGTCGCTCTCGTTCTGCGACTACTCGCTGGCCATCAAGGCGGGTGTGCACTTCACGCTGTGTGGCGGGACCATCTGCAAGCTGGGCACGGCCAAGCACCATGACGCGCTGCTGCCGCGCCTCAACACGCTGGACCTGCCCGGCTGCTTCGGCATGACCGAGCTGGGCCACGGCAGCAACGTGATGGGCATCGAGACAGCGGTGAGTAGATGGCGCTGCAACCCGATGTGGCAGCTTGTGCACCTGCTGCAGCTGTGCTGGTGACCTGGCGGTTTTGCATGCGCTCGTCAGCGTGCACATGCAGGTGTCTATGCTTGTGTGTGGTGTGAACTTGCACAGCTGTAGGCAAGCGATGTATGTGTTACTGGAAGCTGTAAAGTGCCTGGCTGTCTTTGCTCGACCAGTGCTAAAGCTCCATCATTGTGGCCACCAGGCAGCACAGACATGTGTCGAACCTGTTGTTTGCGTGTTCTGCCGTGCAGGCTGTGTACGACGCGTCCAGCCAGGAGTTCGTGATCAACACCCCCAGCAACGAGGCCAGCAAGTACTGGATTGGAGGCAGCGGGCAGCATGGCAAGGTGAGCGTGCTGCTGACTGGGACTGTGCAGGGACAGCAATAGTAGCAGCTGCAGCCATGACTGGACAGGTTTAATGTTTGTCCTGTTGTTGTTGGTGGCACTGCAATATCACCTGTGGCCTGAGCAGATGTACAATCCTTGCTGATCTACGCCCTAACTAGGGTTGTACGCGCAGTGCACAGGCTTGGTCTGCAAGTTGTGGGTTGATGCATGTGTGCGACTGCACTGTCTCTGCCTTGCTGCTGCTGCTTCTGCAACGTCTGCTGCGGCTGCAGATCTGCTCTGTGTTTGCGCAGCTGACAGTGAACGGGGTGTGGCAGGGCCCGCATGTGTTCATGGTGCGCATCAGGGACGATTACGGCACCGTCATGCCAGGTGCGGCGCCTGGGCTGCATGATGATGATGATGATGATGATGATGATGATGATGATGATGATGATGACTGTTGCGTTGTCCCGCCAGCTGCGCTGCCTACCTGGTGGTCACGACAGCCGCTGTGTTGCAGCTGGGCTGTGTGCGTGTGAAGAAATGCATCTCCAGCAGTTGCTGCATTTTTGATGAGTGTCTGTGGATGACTACGGGCTGGCTAGTGCGGCGCTTCCATGTCGGTGACAAGCCTGGTGTGGCTTAGCCTTGCATTACTACCAGCCAGTGCCAGTGCCAGTGGCGGACAAAGTCGCGCGTAACGCTGTCCCCTGCAGGCGTACGCATCAAGGACCACGGGCCCAAGATGGGCCTCAACGGCGTGGACAACGGACAGATATGGTTCAACGGCGTGCGCGTGCCGCGGGACGCCATGCTGGACCGCTACGCGAGCGTGGATGCGGCGGGCAATTACACCAGCCCCATCCCCACTGTGTCGGCGCGCTTTGGCACCATGGTCGGGGGACTGACAACCGGACGCATTCTGATCGCACAGGGAGCGGTGAGCAGCTTCTGCTGCCGCTCAAGTTAGAAACTGGCAATCTTGCAGTGACTGCTGTAGTTGACATATCGGCCTATTGATGCACAGGTTGCTGGAGGGAGATTAACTGCTCTGCATCCTTGCATCCTTGCTTGGCCGTGTCACTTGTCCTCTTGCATGGTCTGCTCCTTTCCTGTCATCACGCTCCTAACCGGCTCCCTCCGCGTCTCACGGCTCCCTGCTTGCTGCTGTGCTTGCTTCGCGCCGCAGATCACCGCCTGCATGATAGGCACCACCATCGCGCTGCGCTACGCCGCCGACCGCCCGCAGTTTGGCAACAAGCTGATCGGGGACTACCTGACACACCAGCGGCGGCTGCTGCCGGGGCTGGCAGTCACGTACGCGCTGCAGCTGGGGATGAAGCAGCTCAAGGTGGGGCCTGCACCCACAGCCCAGCCTCCTGTCATCCAACTAGACACACTGCATCCACCAGGAGTGGAGGTTGTCCTGTCAGCAGCCAACTGGCGGCTCACTGCGCTGGTGTCAGCTGGCGCATGTGTTTTGATCAACGCGTGTAGGCTTGATGTCTTGTTGGTGGCTGCGGCTGGCAGCCTGGCAGCAGGTCAAGGTGTGTGCGTGTGCACCGCTGTGCAGGTTGCCGCCTTTGACACAGCCAAGCCCGACGCCAAGCTGGTGCATGTGCTGAGCAGCGGCCTCAAGGCAGCCGCAACCTGGAGCAGGGTGGAGGTGCTGCAGCAGTGCAGGTGGGGTGCCCGCGCCACAGCTCTGCAACAGGCTGTCGCTGCTAGTGGTAGTGGTATTGAGGCATATGCGGCATGTTGGTTGCTGTGCAAGTCGGTGGTTGCTGTGTTGGTACACGCATGGGGCCACTCGCCGCACCTATTGATGTCAGGGTTGGCACCAGCAACAACAGAGCAGCAGCAGGTGTGGGCGAATGTGGCATGAACTGCGGCAACAGCGCTGGTGTGTGTTTGGTCGTGTTTGCTCACAGCTGCCATCGAGATCACGTCCTTCCTGTTGCACGCGTGTCAGGTACATCCTGGCGGCACTCACTGTTCTGTGTGTGGCGTCGCCTGCTGCTGTGTGCTCGCTCATGGCTGCAGGGAGTGCTGCGGCGGCATGGGCTTCCTGGCTGCCAACAAGATCGGGCCCATGAAGACAGACATGGACGTGGACGTGACCTTTGAGGGGGACAACACGGTCATGATGCAGCAGGTGAGGCATGCCAGGTCATTTTGTCATCGCCTGCTGCTGCTTCGTGTTCTGCGGGGGCGCGTATGTATGGTGCGTGAAGGCACCTGTGTATGCGTGACGCTCGAGGAATGGTGCAACGCAGTCATGGTGCAGCTGGTGGCGCCTGTCGCCGTCATGTAGTAAAAGGTGGTGTCCGCTCCCCTGCTTTAAACCTCATGCGCACATGATGGAACACTGACCCGGGCGTGGGTGTCGCCAGGTGCCAGTTGCGCTGCTGGAAGGCGTGGCCCAGCAACCACACGCACAAACACATCCAGCCCTGGGACTGCAGTCTCCTGGCAGGCCTACCCACTGTTGCGTCCTGCCACATCTGCATGTGCTGCACGATCATCTCCGCCCAGCGCACGCGCTGCGCCCTGAGCGTGCTCTGTCCTGGAGTTGCTGACTGTCACTGGGCATGCTTTGAATGCAGGTGGCGCGCGCGCTGCTGGATGACCCAGCCGCTGCCTGCAGCAACCAGCACGGATCCCGGGTTCGCACGCCCCTGGCTGGCACACCCCGCGCATCGGCCGGGCAGCTGCACGGCCTGCTGCAGGCGCACGAGCGCGCCCTGCTGTGCGAGCTGCGCGAGGCCATGGCGGCGGCAGGCGCGGCAGCGGCAGCGGCGGCCAGCGGCAGCGGCGGCAAGGGTGCTGCTGCTGCAGCGGCGGCGGCGGCGTTTGACGACAACCTGGACCTGGTGGTGCAGCTGGGCTGGGCGCATATCGAGGCGCGCTGCATGGGCTACATGCTGGACGAGGCCAGGTGCGTGCTGCTGCCGTATCCATGTGTCACTTGACGATGAGTGAGTTGCTGTTCAACGTTTGACAGAGTTGTTTTCGTCTGTTTACTTCCTGATGACCCCCGATAGTATCCTTTTGGTGACCCCCGGCTGGGGTGCCCACTTCTGTGATGGGTGCGTGAGGAGGTGTCACTGACCATGGTCTCAAAAAGGAATTGGTGGAAGCAGCAGCCACGCATGCATGCACGCACCCATCACAAAACACAGAAACGCACCGTAGTGTTGCGCATTTGTACAGGTGTTGCGGCTAGCAGAGTGTATGAGGGCAGATGACGGTTGGCGGCGTTGCCCAAAATGCACGTCAGCGATTCCTGCTCTGCACGCCAACAACATCGCTGGATGCTGCTCCTGCTGTTGTGTTGCTGCTGTGCAGCTCTGCGCCTGCTGGTGCTGCTGCTGGCGTGAGGGTGCTGGCGCAGCTGTATGGCGCAACGCGCGTCGAGGCGCGGCTGGCACGCTACCTGCAGGTGGGGGGACTTGGGTATTTCTTCAGGCATGGAGGGATCGGATGGCTGCATGTGTGCATTGATGCGGGCAAGCTTGCCTCAAGGGGGGGAGGATAGATTTGCGGGCGATAGGGAGAGGTAGTTGACGTTTCAGCGGTCATTCTAGATGGGCGCCCTGGGTCTGTGACGGACATGCTTTCTTTACGAGAGCGAGTTGTGGGGATGTTTTTTAAGCGCTGTACGGGTTGCACTTGAGATAGGGTACGGCAGAGCAAGCCAAGTGTTGCTGAAATGTGGCTCTGCCTGATGCGCTCGAGGCTCGACATTGCTTTATCAATCGTGCTCATGGGAACACGGCAAACCCGTGCTACGTCTAGATGTGCCCGACTGCCTGTGCCTGCTGCGCTGCCATGGGGCAGGCTCATTAATGTGTAGCCTTGATCAACTACAAGCAAGATCCTCACACCGCTTGTTGTCCTGCATGCACTGGCTCGGCAACTGCCTGCTTGCAGGTGGGGCTGCTGAATGGCGCAGACGCGGCAGCGCTGCGCCTGGCAGTGAACGCAGCCTGCCGGCAGCTGGGCGGCGGCGGCCCGGCCGCGCCCGCGCTGAAGCTGTGCGAGGCGTTTGGCATCCCCGAGCACCTGCTGGCTGCGCCCATCGCCAAGAACTGGCGCGAGATCGGTCAGACGTTGTGATGCAGGCGCTGCAACGATGCTGTGCAGCTGCCACAGCGCTCCGCGGTCACCTGACGGTGTCTGCTGACAGTGTCAACCGGGAGTGGGCTGTCGGTGCAGCCGCGCCCGCATTGTGCTGGGCGAGGCCGTTGCCTCCTGGTACATCAGTCAAGATCTGCGGGCGTGGAGGCCAATGATTTGAGCGGGAGTGTACGGGCAGACAGGTGGCAGCGGCGTACTGAGCTAACCGTGTTGAGGTGGTGGCCATGGAGGGGTGTCGGGCGCTCATCCACAATGAGCAGGGGTCACATTGGTCTGGCAATGGCGTTTGTGGATCATCCACAACTAAGTTGGCAGTGGTATGGTGTGTGCGCTTGCACTGTTGCTGCCTATCTACTATTTATGTGTTTCAACGGGTCAATCATTTGATTACAACACAGCCTGTGCAGGAGTGCTGTTTTGAGTTATTATGCGTGCGTGTTCTACCTGTGGCTGCTTTGTACTCTTGTTTGGCATGCATGATGTCATGTGTGTGTATTCTGCCGCAGCAGCACCTGACCAGCTGCTTTGTGCTGTTACCTGGCTTGTGTGTATCATACCGCAGCAGCACATGGCTGGATGCTGCATGTTGTTGCTTGTGTGTGCCACGTTGCCAATGTGTGTGCACCATAGCGTATGTCTGCAAGTGCAGTCTTTGTCAATGGGACTGTGACTGGGGTTTCAAGCAATTGCAAGTTGCTCGTATGTCCTGCTGGTGTGTTTTGTGGACCGCAAATGGCATCCTTGCTGTCCTATCATCTGCCCTTGAGTACTGACGAGGGGCTGCCAGTTATGTTCCTCTGCCAGAACTTCTAGGGAGATGATATCAGTTTGAGCAAACCTCAGTACATGGTAGTATGATGGCGGCACATCCGCACACCGTCGTCAGGGATGCGTGTACGCTGCTAATTTAGATGCAGGGGTGTGGTGACTACCAGGGCTGTGGTCGCTGCCCATGGACAATTCATTGTGTTGCATCCACATTTTGGATGTTACACGACGGGAACATCGCCCGTTTCCAGTGCCGCATTGCTCAGCGGTTGAGCCCTTTCACATCCCAGGGGCCTTGGGATATCCAAGTGCTGATGGAAAGGAACGCCACGTGATTGACTTGATGATGGCAATTCAAAATGTGCGCTGCCGCAGCGACTAGAAGCGTGTTGTAGCACGTGCATGTCGTGCTGGGCGCACCGGCGATGCGTTTGCAACCTCCTGCAGGTACAATTCCTGCAGATAGAATACAACCCATGCATTATCTGTTAGGCTAACAGCTCAGAGCTGCCGGCTGCATCAGCTGTCAGCCTCGTGACACAGGCCCCGGGCTTGAAGCACTGGATAGGGCTTCACGTGTGCACACCAGGCCCTGAGGGGGGAGATGCCATCTCCCAGGTGGGTAGTAGCTTTGGGATGATCACCGCGGGGGGACCCCCTGATGGTGAGTCTGGTAATGCGGTCAGTTTTTAGCATGATTTTTAAATTTGCTCGTTAATTCGACTTTTCAATGGCACAGCCTTCTATCTTTGCCTGAACGCGATTCCTTGCAGGAATGGCACCTCCCCGGCATCGGGAGGTTCACTATGCCAGCCCTCGCGAATGTATGCTGGGGCTGTAGGCAGCCAGAAGATGCCATCACATACATTACAATCATATCATCTTTCTATTACACACGTCTCGATTGACTTGCTTACGGTGTCATCTTTCGCAGAAGAAGCACTTGGTCTGGGAGTGATTGACAGGCCTTGTACAGCCGGTAAGACACCATTACGCAGGAACATTCTGTCTGAAAGGAACAGGATGGACATGCCTCTTATCACAGAGGCGACTTCGGACTTTTTCCGCAACGTGTATGGTGCGTAGCCTGTGCAGTGCGGCTCGTGAGGTACTCAGCGTTTAATTGGACAACGAACGTGCTCTGACTAACATCCACGCATGTTGTGGAAAAGTAGATGCAGTTCAGGACTGCGAAATGGCCGCACCGGGCAGCATTGCCAGTGCCGCGGGTCTGTTATCTAATGCAATGTGTAAAGCAGCACCAATTGACTTGAAGTCACCCAAACACTGTTGGATTAGCATTTGAACGAGCATATTCCCCGCTGAGCACGCCGCATTCCATCAGGATGCTGGCTCAGCATAAGGCTGGCCAAACTTCTCTCAGCTGCTGCTGCAGCAACTGTGGATGCTGCACAGCGCTGATACTGCCTGCTGCTTATGCTTTCTGTACACTTGACTGCAGCTGACCCCGAGCTCGGCCCCATCTTCAAGGACAGCAAGTCAAACATGCTGGTGCTGCGCAAGCACACAACATACTTCATTGACCAGGTCAGTCAAGGCAGGCGCAGCAGCAGCAGCGGTGGCAGCAGCAGGCCGCCAGCTGCTCTCACCACAGGACATAAACACACCTCTGGATCAACATACTACAACATGTCAAGCTCTTAGCAACTTCACCAGCACAGGCACGCCTGCAGATGCCATGCCACACGGTGTGCATGCACATATCTGCTGCATGTCCTGCCTTGTTGAACCATGGTTGGGGACACCATCCCGTCGCAGATCCACCAACATCATGGACCCACGTGTAACTACTGTCACTCAACTATCATTGTGTTGCTGGCGCTTGCTGTGCAGCTAATGCAGTTCAAATGCCCCATGACACCACGACAGCTGGAGTACCTGGACAGCGTCCACCGCCCTGTCATCGCCAAGTACAAGCCCACGCAGCGACACTTTGACCTGATGGTGGCTTACTTGACTGAGTCTTTGCAAGCATACGGTGCAGAGGTACGCGGTAGCAGCAAAGCGGCGGCAGCGGCAAGAATGGCGGCAATGGCAGCTAGAATGGCGATGGCAGTCAGCGGCAGCAGCAGCGGTGACACCGGCGGCAGCAGGTATGAGCGCAGCTGCAGATTCAGAAGCACATGGCTACATACTACCGGCACGTGCACTTGACAAATTGCATGTGCGAAGCGCTCCTGAACCAGATTGAAACAGATGGCTGACTGACTGTCTACATGCTGCCGCTGCTTCAGGCCAAGGATGTGACATTCATTCAAAGAAAGCTGACACCACTGCGGTCAATGTTCCCACCAGAGCAACAGCAGCAGCAGCAGCAAGAAAGTGCGGGCGGTGAAGATCCTTCGCGCAGCAGCAGGAGGAGCAGCAGCAGCAGCAGCAGCAGCAGCAGCAGCAGCAGTGTTGCTGATGGCGCAATCATTGTGCTGGAACAGCGACAGACCAGCACCATGCAGCCAGAGGATATGCGGAAGCAGCAGGTCACTGCAACTAAGGCATCTGCTGGGCAGCAGGTGCAGCCAGTGCAGCCGCAGGATGAGTACACGGTTTTGCAGCTAGCTGGAATGACTGACCAGAAAGGGGCAACATGTGAGGTGGAAGGAGTGAGGGGCCAGCAGCAGCAATGCATGTGCCCCAATGCAGCGTTTCTTGCTGTTGGCAGTAGATCAGGTCATGCACAGCGTACAGCAGCGCCCAGTGCATGCAGGCAGGCTCCAGCACAACAGCACAGCAACACTGCGCTAGCAAACAGTGAGTGCCTGGTGCTTCAAAAAAGTGTGGCAGCAGCAGCAGCAGCAGCAGCAGCAACAGCAGCAGCAGGAGCAAATGCAGCAGCAGGCAAGCAGGGTTGTGCGCGGCAGCTGCAGCGAGCTGATTTGGCACCAAATCAGCCTGTAGCTGCGGCTGCTGCTGCTGCCGCTGCTGTTGTCAGCAGCAGGGGGCGGTTGGGATGGTGCTGCTTCAGGCCTCAAGTGGACGTATGAGGCAGCAGGCACTGCTCATCCGCAGTTGGGTGATGCAGCACGTAATGCTCATCAGCACTGCCATTCCATGGTGGTGAATATCATCAAGCCAAGCAGCTACACATTGTCCTGAAGTGCTGCTGCACGGAGTACGCACACATGAGTACAGCGAATGTTGGCGTGTCACTGTTGAGTTGTGGCAGATGTTGACTGCTGCTCGGCAGTTGTGGGCATTTGCTGGAGGTCAAGATGCAGAGCAGCACCTTGTTAGTATTGACTGAGCTACTTTGTCGATGTCACCTGCAAACAGCAGAATTGTTCTGCCATGTTGTTTATGTTATAATGTGATATGTTCTGCTATGTTATGTTTGTTATGCTGGTATGCGATGTGGAAGGGCGGGGTGGCAGTTATAGGGTTGGTGGGAGGTTGATATACTCAAACAGGGGTACTGTGGTTTGTTGCATTCGCGCTGTTGCACTTGTAGCAGAGCTCTGCATGCCTTCTGGCAGTGTTGCAAACAGCCTGCCGCTCACATTCCTTTCATCCATCAACACAATTAGCATCACGCGTCGCATCCCATTTAGTTGTTTTTGCCCCTGGCTGCAAACACACTCGGCCATCTCCAAGACAGCAGCTGCTGCCTTGTTATTATATTCATGCTCTTCGTCCACTGCTCGCATGCATCAACCCGGCGTCCTTCTGAGGTTTAAGGCTTTGGGATTGGGTTGTTAGCGCTGGGATGTTGGGATATCTGGTGTGCAAGTGACGAGGGCAGGTGTATGAGAATATATATCATGCATTCCACCAACTGTTATTGTTTGGTTCTGACATGTCCACCTCATCCTCCAGCAATACCAAAAGGCAGCTGCTGTTATGCGCCGCCTAAGCATACTACTCACCATGTCCTGAACCATATCTGCTGAGCTGCGCTGCTGCACAGCCACCGGCCAGCACAGGCTGCACCTAAAGTGCGCAATCACAACCTTTGCTGTGATTGTTGTGAGGGTAGCTGCTGACATTGACAGCTGGCAAATTGCCCAGCTGCGTTGAGTTGCGGTATGGTGTGAACTTCAGTGTGAAGACATGGCTGCCAGTTGCACTTCACTCAGCATGAACAGGATTTGTCAATGCAGCGGCGTGCATGTGGAGTTTTAGTATAATCTGTGGAGTGATCACAGCTTGTGCTTGTACTATCGGATGCATTCAGTGGCCGCCGCGGCAGTGCTGACTGTGCAGCTATTGGTGTGTCAGCTGATTGCACCTTTTTGGGGTTGATTAGTTTAGGAAAAGCTGTGGTGCATCACAAAGGACTTGCAGCTATGCAGGATGGAAGCCGTCATGGGAGATGAACATATGTAGACGGTGCACTGGTGAATGCAGTTGCTGTGCAAGTTTGCGTGCACATGATGCATTGCAGCAGTGTTGGCAGGGCATTCGCGTGCGGCTGCATTGCCAGGTGCCTGCGCGCACAGCATCGGCTGCTGATGGCAACCTGGCACCTGCACTGTGAACGCTGCCCTTTGCGTGCAGTGCGCCGCATATATGTGGCTGTGCTGGGCTTCACTGCCTGTGTGCTCTGCCAGCAGCGAAGCAGATCAGCATCACCACTGCAGTTCAGCTGCTGCGGAGCTGCGGACCGGAGCAGCAAGCTTAAGGAGTGCAGGCAGCTGCTGCGAGCGCTGCCGGCAGCACGGAACATCCCCGGTGGTGATGTGGAGCAGTTGCTTCTGGCAGCTGAGCAGCTTGGCAGAGCTGCATGCAGCGACCACCTGTGTCAGCTGCGTGCTGCAAAGCAGCTCAGCAGCAGGGATGTGGAACAGCTGCTGCAGGCAGCTGAGCAGCACAGCAGCCGCGATTGTGTGAAATCAATGAGAGCGCTGCTGGCAGCTGTGGCCAACCTGCAGGTGTCGTGATGATGCCATGATTGTACCTAGTCAAGCCATAGCACCAATGCCAGTGACTTCACCTGCGGATGTGTGAGATGAAGTTTTGGCTTGTATATGAGCGGCGTTACTGTCATTCTGTTGAATATTCACCAAGCCACCCGCATAGTCTATGCGGCATCTGCCAGCCTTGCTGCATGATATGTTATGTATGCCCCTGAAAGATTTCCAGGACCGTGAAGCCAATGTTTCATGGCATGCGCAGTGCAGGCGGGCTGGTGGCCAGCCTGTCCAGAAACAGCTGCTGAGTTGATTGCCTGCTCCAGGGACTGTGGTAACTCCACTACCGTGCTGTGATGTGCACCAGCACAGTCAGTGTCGGCCGCAGTGCTTGGCATCCCCGCTTTTATGCATGTGACAGTCAGGGTCAATCCTGTCAGGACGTTATGTCTCACAATCTTGGACGAGGGATGACCAGCATCGACTGCGTTGCATGCTGCATGCACTTGCGCTGATCACGAGGCTGCATGCAGCAGTACATCGGCGATCAGATATGGCAAGCTCAAGCATGAGTCAACGCAGTCACTACACGGTGCTCACTAACAGTACTGTTGTCCAGCTTGTCTCTGGTAAGAAGTATGAGGGTGAGGCCCCAGGTTAAACTAGAATACAATGTATATGGGCTGTTGGATCATGCCAACAACAGGAGTGGCCTTCATGGTTGGCCGGCCAGCTGATGACATTGGCCCAGCACCAATACCTCTCCAATAGCACCAGGCACACGAGATCCGCTTCCGTACAGAGCTCCAGCGCAGCCAGTGAAGGAGGGTTTAGAGCCCCTGGTCAAGCATTAAAGTTCAGTCAGGGGCGAAAGTAACTAGCACTTCCTGAAAGAAGCACAAAATGTCACAACATATTCTTATGCCTTCATCCGTGTGACGAGCGGCGCCTCAAACGTTGAAACCAGTGCCCGTGCAGGCACCCCACCGCAGCGCACGTGGTGGCCTCCTCTGTTTCATGAACCTAGCTTGGCCGGGGATAGGCGATGATCGGCATGGCCGGCTCGGTTTATCAGCTCTGATCCTTCTGCGCAACTGGTGCAAGCCTTGGTTTGGGCAGTGATGCTGCTCCAGCAGGTAAGGCACCCCCTTAGTCAGCAGCTCGTTCAGTGTTGGACGTCCAACGTAGCTCTTTGGCGTGATACAGAATAACTTACTGCTCTTGCGCAAGACAAAGGTGTGGTATCAAGAAAGTTGGGCACGGCGTTTTAGCTGAAACGCTATGCTTCACGACATGAATGCTGCGCATTTGGAGCGATAACCCCCTTGATAGTAACACTTTCAACAACTTTGGTGTACTTGTGTCGTTATAAGTGGCTGTCCAGCTCAGGTTGACTAGAAATGCAAAGTTCAGCTCAGGTTGACCCAGGTTGACCGAGGGCTGTCTGCCATATCTGCCACGAAACTAACGAGGGCTCGTAAGCGGCTTCTAAGGTGACATTTGTAAAAAAAATTTGTTTAGGAGCTTTAGAAGCAAGCTGAAACCACAATGGTATACGAATAAAACCCTTTGAATCTCACCGAGCTGCCTCCCTCCGGCCCGGAGGCTCCGGGCGTGCGAGCGGCACTGCGCGGCCTGCAAATGAGCAAGCAGCCTGCAACCTGAGTTCATCGACCTGCAATCGCGCAGTATGTCGCAAACTTTACTGCTGCATGAGTCTGGGAGTGTAGTGCAAGCTGGCTGCCGCAATCTTGAATGCCATTGCAACAGCACCAGCAGCAGCACTACCACTGAGCAGCACAGTTAGTGGGACGGCTACAGCGACTGCATGCGGTTGCAGCAATTAATAAAAACTATACACATATGCTTTATGCAGCGTCCCCGTCCACCTGTTTAGCTGTAATGCAGACAGCAGTGCCATCAGTGTTCCAGTCCTGCAGCACGCATCCAAATTTTTGGCAGCATGTTACTGCAGCAGCACGTTTACTCATTGCAATCACAATGGGAGACCATCATCATCATCATCATCATATTACCCATTCAAGCCATAGCAACAGCAATGGGAGACCAGTCATGCTGGCAAGGCTGCTTATGCTGTTGTTGCTCAATGCAGTGCCACCGCCCACCTGCATTAATGCATGTTTGTACGGCGGGGTGACCCATAACATACCCGTAATTCATTCTTTTACATCAAGCCATTGCGAGCCGCCGCTTCACCAGCTAGCTGTAGGTCTTTGGCTTGCCCTGCCGGTGCTTGACAGCCGTGTACGCCACATCCGTTGGGACACAGCACTGCATGCAAAGGACATCATGTGGTGCAGAAACACAGAACTGCCAAGCAGGTGTCTTGCACCTGCTCCCTGTTCAGTTATGATGAAGCTGTTCATGGTTACCAATGTATGCTTGGGCAGTACATGCTGAACGGCATCCCTGCAAACTGACATCATCATCATCATCATCGTCGTCGTCGTCGTCGTCGTCGTCGTCATCATCATCATATTACCCATTCAAGCCATAGCATCGACGGTTGTTGACTACATACATTACATTACATTACATCACATACGCCCGCGTTTGTTGTGTGTATGGCGCCATACAGGCGCCATAGACACAACCTGATGCATACGACACAATTGCGTCTGGCCAGCGCTGCGTGCTAAGCAAGGGAGTGCTCCACAGCCCACCACCCGCATGCAAGCTCTGCACTTGCAGCATAATGACAACATGTAGGACCAACCCCATCATGCATGGCAGCACCAGTGCATCAGGCATGCCATCATGGCTGCGGAGCAGCGTCTGCGGGAGACCCAGCCCTGCAACCCCAGCCCCACCCCCATGCATGGCAGCACCCATAAAGGTTTGTTTTGCTGCTGCCTTTGTCAAACCCTGCAAGCTGCAGCCGCTTGTGGCAGCACTACATCACGCGGCTGCTGCATGTGCAGCACAACGAGACAACTGTAGCATTGGCCTCATCTTGCAGCGCGACACCAAGGCACCAGCCATGCAGCCAGCAGCGTATGTGAATACCACAGCCCTGCAACCCCAGCCACACCCCCAGCCCCCTCAGCATGGCCTCCACCACTCCAGCCGCCCTGCCAAACCAACCGCCCCCTGCCCGCCCACACAGCTGCACTGACGCGCAGCGCGCCTCCACCTGGCGCAGCTGGCGATGCCCGTCCAAGGCCCTTCGGCAGGTCCAGCAGCAGCTCCATGGCCTGGCCTAGGTGCTCCACCAGAGCATCCGCTGCTGCCGAGTGGCCCAGCAGCGACACCAGCGCAGCCAGCGCACCAGGCACGTTGCTGCGCAGGTGCCAGCTTGTGACTCCCCAACACCAGTCCCTTGCTGCAGCCAAGTGCAGCACCCTGCCAGGCAGCACCAGTAGACCCGGCAGGGCACCCGCCGCAGCCCCAACCTGCCGCTGCAGCCACGCCTGCAGCGCCATGTACTGCGCACAAAACACCGCCAATTGCTCAGACTCCAGCTCCTGCCAGGTGCCCCCTGCATTGGCTTTCCTAAAGCTGCGCACTCAGCGCTGATCGGCATGCGGCAGCAGCGCCAGCCCACTGAGTGGTGTCAGCTCGCTGCCGGCAAAGGCTGCAGGGGTGACACATGGAGCCACTGGTGGACCTACGGCAGCCTGTGCCATTGTTGCTGCTGCTGGTGTCGCCCAAAAAAACCTCTGCCAGTGCTGATGCTGGTCCCGTTGCTGCACTGCAGCAGCTGGTGATCGTTAGGGACAGTGAGTGGCAGCGAGGCTGGTATACGTGCTGCATCTGCTGCTGCTGCTGCTGGCTGCCCAGCCCCAACCTCACCCCCGCAGCCCCCTCAGCATGGCGTCTATCACACCAGCCGCCTTGTCGAACCTGCCCCTGCGAGCCCACAGCTGCACCGACGCGTAGCGGAACGCAAACATCTGCAGCTGTGTGTCACCAGCAGGCAGGCCAGCCCATACATCTGTGCCGAGTTCCAGCCTCTCAGCCAGCTCGTCTGCTGCCGACATGTGATCCAGCAGCAGCATGAGCTGGGCCAGGGCACCAGGCACGTTGCTGGAGCTGAAGGGCTGCAGGGTGAAGCCTTCAGCGGGCACTGGCGTACTTGCTGCTGCTGCTCCTGCTCCTGCAGCAGCAGCAGCAGCTGTGGGTGCAGGCAATGGCCCTGCTGCTGTTGCTGCTATTAGTGCTGGCATTTGCGAATGCACCACTGAGGCCGGCACTGGTGGTGGTGGTGGTGGTGGTGGTGGCGGCGGCGGTGCAACCGGTGGAGCTGCACCTCCAGCACGTGGCGGCCCTGCTGCTGCTGCTGCCGGGTCCCTGCTACAAGGTGTAGCTGCTGCATGCAGGTGCTCCAGTGTCGCTGTCACAGCTCCCTGCTGCAAACTCGGCAGCACTGCTGTCCTTGCTGCTGCTGCTGCTGCTGCTGCTGCTGCTGCTGCTGCTGCTTCTGCTCTGCAGGTGATGGCCACCACCCCAGGCTCTACCTTGACCGCAGTTGCGTGGTCGCCGTCCTCGCCTGTCAAGTCCACTGATTCCGCAACAACAGCGTGGTGCTGCTGCTGCCGCTGCTGCTGCTGCCGCTGGTGCTGCCGCCGCATCACGTTGCTGACAACACAACCGGCAGCTGCAGGCTCTGCAGCGGCAGCGGCCTCAGGTGGAGTGCTGCCAGCAGCATCAGGTGGGGCTCTGCCAGCCGCGTGGGGCCCAGCGCCACCAGCAGTGCTCGCCTTCCCAGGCACTGCTGCTGCAGCCCTGCCAGCCTCGCTAGCTGGCCCCCACGCCCCCGCTGCTGCTGCTGCTGCTGATGCTGTAGTGCCGATGGCAAAGTGCGAGGGCTGCGGCACCTGCTGGCTGGTGCCTAAAGGTGTAAACGGGTGTTGATGTGCAACCGGCTCACCAGCTTTTGCTGCTGCAGTTGCTGTTGTGCCTGCTGTTGTGTCTGCTGCTGCTCCATCTGGTGGTGCACCAATGCATGGAGGTGTTGCAGGCACAGCTGTGGGCTGCTGCACAGGGCCCGGCTGGCTGCCGCTGTTGCCTGGAGCCGCTGCACCGTCAGCGCAGCCGGCTGCAGCTGCAGCAGTAGCCCAACGCAGCCTACTCTCTGAGCTGGGCTGCTGCTGCTGCTGCTGCTGCGCTTCTTCCTTGACCTCATCAGCAGCAGGCAAGGCCGCTGCTGCCCCTGCTGCTGCTGCTGTGCTGCACTTGCCAGCCCCACAAGGGACTGTGCCTGCAACGCCTGCTGCACTGCCTGGCAGCTGTGCATGGGGTGCGTCTGCTGCCCTGCTGGCCACCACAGCTGTCGCTTGCAAGCCACCGCTGGCCTGGCACTGGTGGGCGGGCTGTGCAGCACGCGCAGCAGCAGACACTGGTGCTGCTGTCATGCTCATTAGTGTTGGCTGCTGCAGCTGCTGCTGCTGCTGCTGCTGCTGCTGCTGCACATCCGCATCTGTTGCACCCTCTGCAGCACCAGTGCCGTCATCACCCGTTGCCACTGACTCTGTATCACTGCCACCTGCTGCTGCAAAGTATGGGGTTGCGGTCTCTGCTGCTGCTACTGCTGGTAGCCAGCTGCTCGCAACAGCTAGTACAGGCAGTGTTGCGTGGTGTTCAGCCGCTGTAGTGGCTGAGTTCCTGTTCCTGTGCAACCCGGACAGGAGCGCTGAGCCCGTCACTTCGCTGCCACACAGCTGTGCCGCATGCGCGCAATGAAGCACAGCTGAAGCGCCTCCTGCTGCTGTTTTGCGCTTGCACGCCGCCTCTGTAGCTGCCTGTGAAGGCCTGCAATGCTGCTGCTGTAGCTCCGGCCGGCTGCTGGTGGCTCCAAAGGAACCTGCGCCTGTTGCAGCTACCACTTCCAGCGCTTGTGGCAGCAGATTCTGCTGCTCTTGCTGCATGTCCTGTGTCTCAGCCGGTACACTTGCAGCAGCTGCTGCTGCTGCTGGCAAGGTGGCGGTTGCAGCTGCGACAGCAGCAGGTGTTGTGCCTGGTTGATTGTGGGGGCTGTTTGACACATGGGCCTGCAATCGTGGACAAACAGGTGATTGCCAGCGACCCAAGCAGCGAAAGAGAGTAGCCTGACAAGAGTAAATGATGTTACAAGTGATGACTAGTTTCGGCTTGCGAAAGCCTCATCAGGTCAAGTAAAACAAATGCTCGTGTCAGGCTATGTCGCTGCTCTCAGTGGAGCATGCCAGCTGAAAACCGTTGCACTTAGTTGTTGTGCGCCTGCCCCGCAGTGTTTGGCCAGCTGCCTGCCACCATGTGCCACAACATACAGCAGCATTCGCAGCTAGGCAGCTGCAACGCAGACAAGCAGACGATGCAGCGCGTCAGCCTCCCGCTTTGCTGCTTACTACGTGGCCTGCTTCTGCAGCACGATACGCACAAGGCCTGCACCGCCACGTGCCTCAGTCAGCAGATGCCTGCTCGCTCTCACCTGGATGAGGTTGGGTGCTGCTGCCCTGACCAGCAGCAGGTGGCAGCCATGCAGTCCACGGGAGATGGCGGTGGGCAGGATGATTCTGCGGCTGCCATTGTTGTTTGTCAGTGTCCTTGTCCTGCGTGCAGCTGCGCCCCCTGCAACGCACACATAAGGCAGCATGCCATGCGCATGGGAGCAGCTGGGTCATTACGTCAGGCGTGGAGTTTGGCTACCACTGCCGCTGCACATTGCTGTGAGTGTTGTGGCTTGCTTGCATCATACAACGTGATTCGGCCTGTGCATCCAAGGCATGTGTCCACCTGGTAAAGAAGCAATGCAGCCGTATTTCAAGCAAGGCATCCACCACCCTTACCGTCCTTGTGCACTGACAGCTGCACTTGGAAGTGCGGCTGCCGCCAGGCGTCACCAAAGGCTGCCGACAGCAGGGAGGGAGGCACTACGAACCCCAGGTTCCCTCTCCATAGTTTGAAAACTGCTTACCCGGTGGGTGCTGCAACAACAAGGACAGCACACATAGCAATTGAGCAGGCATGCTGTACAGATGACATGGCTGGCATGAAACAGCATGTTAATGTTCCGGCGTACACCGCTCGTGCCGTGACTGCTGGTCTGTGCATGTACAGTGCATGCTGTATGCAAGGGCGCAATCAGGGCCTGGAACAGCATCACACGTTGTGCTGCCACCCAGGCTCTGCTGCTGCAACAGCAGCCTGCATGCCTCAGGAGCGGATCTTGTTGTTGTTTTCTCGCGTGACAGACCTGGTGCTGCTGCCAGGCGATGCCGTCAGCCTCTGCTGCTGCCGATGTCGCAGCCTCTGCTGCCTGCTGCGTTGCAGCTGCCGCAGCTGGCGACTGCAGGTGCAGCGTGAGCTGGCTGCCGCAGCTGCTGCCCGACATGCCGGTGACAGTGTGCCCAGCATACCGCCGCAGAACTGCTGCGGCACCTTTCAATCTGTGATGTATACTTGATGAGCTTGACTGTGGACAGGCGGTGATTGATGCATCACTGGATCCAGCATCGCCTGCATTGCATGCATTGTCAATGCAATGCTTCACACATGGTGGCCAAACATGCACGTTCACAACACGGGAATGCATTGTGAAGCATGCCACATCGACATGAGACAGCTCAGCCTGCCGGAGGAATACAAAACTGGATATTCTGGCTGCATGTTACAGTGGCAGTGTACGTACGGGTCATCACTGAGTAACCTGTCATGCACATACCACATACCACCAGTAATAACCTGGATGGGGCTTGCACATAGCTTGTTGTTCCGGCCCCCACTCAGCGGCGACGTTCCACACGTAGATAACAAGCGCCTGTCACCGCTCACCTGTCCCTTGTGTGCTGTCCTCCCCATCCACTGTGATGCTCAGCTGCACCGGCTGCTGCTTCCCGGGCTGGCGCAGCTCAGGACAACACTTGGCAACCAATTCTGCAGGCACCCTGGGCTGCAGTCCCGTTGGTATGCCAATAGCATGCGCCTGCAACACGCATTCAATGAGCAGAACAACTGGTCTGGTGCGTCACCTTGTGAGGCTCTGCTGCACAGGCCTGAAGATGGCAACGGCGCTCACACAGCTCTGGACAGTAACACAACGCAACAAAGGCTGGCAAACCCATGCACATACCTCTTGAGCAGCCAAACAAAGACAATGGCATATGCCACGTGTCACACTGTTGACACTTGCACAGTGCTGCCATTTCAGCGCCTCACCCTGCCGTCTACACGCCAGACACCCCCCGGCAGTGCAACCACCGGCAGCCGCTGGGCCATGTGCGGATCTGTCAGCATCGCTGCACTGCTACTGCTGCCAGCACCCCTGCGCCGCTTGCCACCTGCAGCACTGACGTCTGTACCCGCTGCATCTTGCTGCCTCTTGCGCTGCTGTGGCTGAGTGGCCACTGCATTAAGTTCTCTGCTCGGCTGCTGTCCGTCTGCTGCTGTGCCGCTGCCACCCAAGCTGCGCAATTGATAGTGGCTGCATTCACCTACTGCGGTTACAGTGTCCCTGACACAGATCATCCCTTCATCCTCGCTGTTAGTTGCATCTGCGGTTGCAGCTTCTGCTTCTGCAAGTGCTGACTGCCGCATGCTGTGACGCCGCGAACGCTGCTGCTGTTGCTGCTGCTGCTCAGGTTTGGAGTGAAGTTCCTGCCCCTGCTGCTGATGCTGACCCCGCCCCAATACGTTCTTTCCTGCAAGAAGTAGAACGCAATGGTGCGTGTTCAGCTTGGCGGTGCACACGCCTGGCAATGTACTTCGCCGGAACGTTTCCTTGATCATGCACCGCGCTACGGACGTCTGACAAGTGCATTGCCAGATGACTTTCTGTCTCAGGTGTCACAACAGACAATAAACAGCACAAAACGCGATATTGCTGGCTGACTTGCTGTGTGCAGCCCAGCTGACCTTTCACCTTCGGTTTAGCAGGGTTGGAGCGTGCTTGCTTTCGTTTTAGCAGGACTGGAGCACGCCTTGCTCTTTTAATTATTCGTTAGCAACATCCAGACTTGCAGCATGCAGGCAAGGTATGCCAGCTGGTCGTCCAAGGCAACACTTGGTTTCAGCAGACTATGCATCGGATGCAGTGTTGTGCGTGGTATACCTTGGCGTCTCAAAGTTGCAGGGCAGAGGTTTAAATCAAAGACTCGGAAGTGTCATAAACAAAACGAAGTTGAGTGGCTCCTGGGCTCCAGGTAAATGCATAGCTGCGTACCTCAAGCAATGCTGGACCAGGAGACGGCCGCCCAAGTTCCTGTAGCCCAGCTGAAGTCTTGTAGTTCAGCTGAAGACTGATGCCAGTAACAAAACCTCCAACTGACAACGTAGCATGCCTGCATTGAAACAGCAGACAGGACAACAACGCACAAACCGACAGAAGGAGGTAACATGCAACGTCCATACACATATGCAAGCATTGAACATCACAGCAGCCCAACCTGCAGCTGAATCGCCAATCACACGGCACGTCAGATGCTTGCACCTTGTTGCCGTATGTCACTACGCGGCTCGATGACAAACCGACAGGAAGAGTTGCACACAGGAGCATGGCTTTAGTGGCAATGTGCCACTGATACACCGAGGACAACCGGAACTTAAAACCTACACCGGACGCATTGTGAGGGGGCAGAGAAGGACACATTACAGACCACAATGCTGCCAATGCAGACGCAGCTCAAAGCTAAGGCCCAGGTGCATCACCAGGTAGAGGGCAGGCAGTTCGACAGCGGTGCATTGCTGAACAGCAGTTGACATGGCCACTCCGAGGCAGGATCCTGCTGAAGATCTGTGTGCAGCAGCCTACCTGTGCAATGGCAAGCAGCCCGCTGCTTGGGCACAACAACAATCACCATCTGCGATTGCCTGTTGCAGCAGGGGATTGCACATGCATGCCTCAACTGCAGCCCTGCTACAACAGCTGACACGTGTCCAATTCAAGGACCAAACAACATAATGCATCTCTCCGAATCCATGCGCTCCCGGCCCAGGAAGCATCTTTGATGTGTAGGGGCTCTGCAAGCTGATTCTCCCATACAGCTGCCAATCATCTGCAAAGAGCTGTATCCTGCATATACAACAGCCAGCTGTGTTCGACACGGAGCTGTGTCATTTTTGATGTTGCACCAGGCTCTCAAACCACCACCAACCCATTCATAAGCCCACCTGCCTGCGCAGCTGCCAGCTTGTGATTTGAAACACCAGTCCTTTGCTGCGCACAGGTGCATCATGATCACCCTCACACCCCCAGCAGAACATCCACCGCAGCCCCAACCTCCTCCACAACCTGCCGTGCACCACGCACCAAACACAGCCAGCTGCTCAGAGTCCACCTGCTGTGCCCCTGCCAGCTATTGCTTCACTGCCTCCCCCAGCAGCACCAGTTGTGCATTTTTCTGATTGGCATGCAGCAGCAGTGCTGGTGGGCATTGCAAATAGCACACTGCAGAAGCTCCTGCTGCTGCCAGCCTAAACGCAGCTGTTGTTGCTGCCGCTGCGGGTGCAGTTGAGCACTGCCAGCACTGCTGTGCTGAAGTCGCTGTTGGCGACAGCACCTCAAGCTTCACTTGTGTCATGTATCTGGACACGCCCTGTCCAGTGGCACGCGCTGCTGGCATGCGGACGAAGCTGCCAGCCTATATACCCAGCCGCACGTGCAGCCGGCAGCGTGTGTGCAGCCGTGTCAGCGTCCCAGCGCGTTGAGCGTGGCGTCCATCACACGCGCCACCCCACCAAAGCGCCCCTTGGCCGCCCAAATCTGCACCGACACGTAGCGCGCCCGCAACGTGTGCAGCCTGGGGTGGTCGCCTGGCAGGCCACCCACAGCGTCTGTGCACTGATCGAGCTGTGTCATCAGCCCATCAGGTGCCGACACACTGTGCAGCAGTCTGACCAGCTGCTCCAGCGCTGCAGCCACACTGCCAGCCTCGCTGCCAGCCTCGCTGCAGGGCTGAGGGGTGAAGCTGCCAGCTGGTGCGCCATGCTCCGCCTTGACGGCAGGGGCAGGGTCGGCGCCGCCAGTCATGTCCACCACGTCTTCTGCTGCTGCTGCTGAGGCGGCGGCTGCACGCCACCAACGCTGCCAGCAGCACTGCCAGGTGCAGCACCTGCCGTCCTGGGCTGTGCGTTGCCATTACCTGTTGCCACAATGCAAGAGGTCAATGCTGCTGCAGCTGTCACACCGCTGCTGCCGGCCTGGGGCTGTGGCGCTGCCCGCACATCAACGTTCAGCATGCTGCAGTGGTGCAGGCGGCATGCCAGGCAGAAGCGCTGCTGCTGCTGTCGATGCTGATGGCCCTGCTTTGACACAGCAGCTGCTATGCCAGCCACCTTCACAGGTGCAGGGGTTGGCATCGATGCTTGTGGAGGTGCATGCACCCCTGTTGCTGTTACTTCTGCTGCAGCTGCCGCCGTTGCAGATCCGTCTTGTGCCAGGCTTGCTGGTGTTTCACGCAGCGGTTGAGCTGCAGTCACCACTGGTACACATCCTGCTGCAGCAGTGGAAGCCAGGTGCCCTGCTGGTGCTCCTGCTGCCGCTGCGCTCTGATGCAGCAGCTCCTCTGCCACATCAGGTTGGTCCAGCTGCAGATGCCCGCCTGCATCTGCACCCTCGTGGCTGCACTGTGAAGCGGCAGCTCACCAGCAGCAGCGCGTGCATCGAGCTGGCATGCCAGCTGCCGAGGCGGGCCTGCCAGCATGCTGCCGGCTGCTGCTGGCGTGGTGGTGGCTGCTGCTGGTGCTGCCAGGCGTGGCTGCATTGGGTGAAGCGGGTGCACACTGTTGCTGCTGCTGCTGCTGTTGGAGAGTCTGTCGGCGCAGCTGCCGCCACTGCTGCAGCTGTGCCAGTTCCGCTAGGACAGCAGACACACGAGAGGCCGCAGCACGGTTGGCTGGGACAGGGTACCCTGCAGACGGGGGCGGCTGCAGCAGCCGCATACCAGGCTGCTGTGCTGGCGGCTGCTGCCTGCCTGCCTCGACAGGCCCAGCTGCATGTCGCTGCCAGCTGCTGCCGCTGCGCCGCCATGCGACGCTGCACCACCGCCCCCAGCAGCAGCGGCAGTGTGCGGCACTGCAAAGGCTGAAGCTCCTGCATGTGGCACCTGCTGGTGTGGCTGGCGGCCAGCCGCAGCAGCTGGCACATGAGATGGGGCAGCTGCGGCAGGTGCAGGCATGCTGGGAGGCGTGAAGGCTGGCCGGCTGTCAGCAGTACAACCGGCTTGTGCCTGCAGGGTAAAGGTTTACCACATCAGTTATTGTGGAGATGATTGCAGGGTACAAAGCAGGACACGTGCTATAGTAACAACCTCAGACCTCGAATCCTCCACGGTAGGTAGCACTCAGGCTTGCTGGATGAGGCTCGAAAGCATTGCCGGTGGATTGCTGTGCGCTGTGTCGCCAAGCAGTCACCCGTGCGCGCGCCAGTCATGCCAGCAGGCTGGCCCAGCAGGCCCCTCCGCCTCTGTGAATGCACACTGCAGCTGTGAGTGACACCGGCCCAACCCATCCAGCCCAACAAGGCAGCCTGCTCACCTTTATGATGCTGAGTGGGGCGGTGCTGGCCAGGACCGCACCACCGCCGGGCAGCAGCAGCAGTGTCGGCTGGGCCCTGCCGCGGCTGCCGAGGCAGACGCTGCTGTGCTGCGCCGGCGAGCACAGGTGGTGGTGGTGGTGCTGCTGCTGCTGCTGCTGCTGCTGCTGCTGCTGCTGCTGCTGCCGAGTGCAGCAGGAGCCGGTGCTGCTGTTGCGCCGGTGCCTAGTCGCCGCCGAACCTTGTGAGGTGAACCTGCACGCCAGCGGCAACGTCAGCGCATTCTTGCCGCAGTGAGCACAGCAGCAGGCACCAGGCAGTTGGGGCATGCAGCAGTGGCCAGCGCTGCTGATGCCTGGTGCACCTGCAGCGTGGGCAGCAGCCAGGGCCGGCAGCCAGCAGCAGCGCGCCAGGTCCTGACTCAGGTGGGTGTGCCGCCCGATGCATCACGTCAAGCAGCGGCTGCACATGCGTGTTCTGTGATGTGTCGCACCTGCTGTCTTTGAAAGGCTTGTGGGATTGTGCAAGCAGGAGCTGGAGTGATCCACGCAAGCCGAGTGTGACAGCACCCGCTGCTCCTGCCAGCGGCCTGGCTCAGCTGCCGCTGCTGCAGCAGCCAACGACTGCCAACTGCTGATGGCAGCTGCTGCAGTCGCTGCCACCTGTGCTGCCAGCGGCATTGTTGGTGTTGCGCCTGCTGCCGCTGCCGCCTCCGCTGCTGATGGTACGGATGGCACTGGATAAGCTGGCAGCGGCTGGGTGTGTTGGCCCTGGCTGTCACTGCCCTGACGGCAGCTGCGGACTGTGCAGCTGAAGGCAGCGCCGCCACTGGGGCTGCTGCGGTGCAGCCGCACCCACCCAGCTGGTGGTCCCCTGGCAGCCCACCAGCAGCCGGCACCTCCGGCAGGCCTTCCCCCATGCCTGTCACGGTGGCTGCTGCTGCTGCTGCTGCTGCTGCTGCTGCTGCCGCAGCCTCTCCTGTGGCAGCTGTGCCTTGGTGCCCCAGCTTCCAAAAGCTGTGTGTGTCTGCGCGCTGCACGCTGCTGCTGCTCCTGAGCAGCTGCTCCTGAGCAGCGTCAGCCTGCAGCCGTCCTGCCGTCCCCGTGCTGCCGCCGCTGGTGCCGCTGCCGCCGCCGCTGCTGCTGCTGGCTCTGCTGACCCGCCGATGCCCCCGTGGCGCTCGCTGCAAGCCGCTGACTTGCTGCTGCTGTGACCAGCATGCCGCTTGGCGGCCTGCGCAGACACTGCTGCCTGCTGTTGCTGCCGACCGCTGCCTCCGCCTTTGGCACCCTGCTGTTGCTGCTGTGCTGCTGTGACGCCCTGCCCTTTGTCCGGGCCACTGTGATTGCCAGCCGCTCTGCCACTGCTACTGTTGTCGTGACTGTGTGCAGCTGCACCTGCTGCGGTGGCTGGTGGCGCAGCTGCCGCAGCAGCTGGCGGCTGCAGGTGCAGCGTGAGCTGCGCACCCCCCCTGACGCCTGACATGGCGGTGATGACGTGGCCGCCGTAGCCGCGCAGGACGGCAGCGGCACCTGCCGGCTGATGCTGCTCGCGCCTGCCTCCAACACGTGGCCTGATTGCTGCTGCTGCACCCTCTGCCACGCCTGCGGCAAATTCAAGTTGACAAGTGTTGAGAGGTCGACTGCCACCCGCATCATGCAGCACCTTGAGCATACTGTGCACGCACGTGCTGATGCTTTCACACGCATCTCGTCATGTTGTCAATGGGGGACGCTGCTGGCTGGCACTTCCATTGAGGGGCGCAGCCCTTGTGACACTGCCCCGCTGCTGGTGCGCCTTTGCCAACCACACAACCATGAAACTGACTCACTTGCCAAGCCTGCCATCACCTCATAGCATGGAAGATTGCAGCGTGCTTAGCAGCGTGCTTTGCAACAACCTTGAGCACACTGCAGCGGCAGCACCCACCTGCTGCTGTCGGCGTGCTGTCTGCCCTGTCCGCTGCGAAGCGCAGACGCACCGGCTGGCGCTGCTTGTCCATGCCTCCAGGGAGCAGCCGAGCTGTGAAGGCCGGCTGCAGCTCAGGCTGCTGCACATGGTGCACGCTGATGAGCTGCGCCTGCAGCAAGCAGCAGGGAGGCATGACGCCAGCTGTCAGGCAGGTACTACCGACAGCAGCACGTGCACTGCACACGGCATAGTGACTCCCATACGCCTGTGAGATTGTCCGTCATTCGAGTTTGTTTGCAGCGCTGCCGGGCTGTGGCACTGGCTGTGTCCTGCAAGAACAGACTGATGACACCGCTGCTGGGACGCTGCGGCGTTGCTCAGCAGAGTGCGGCTTGCCTCACCATCCTCACCATGCCATCGACACGCACAGCACCGCCCGCCGGATGGTGCAGCGATAGGCGGCAGCACAATGACCGCCGTGTGGCCGCCGCTGCTGCTGGCTCTGTAGCTGTGGTGTGGCTGAGCAGCCCTTCAAGCCGCTTGCTGCCAGGTTGTGCAGCCTCGTTGCTGCCAAGCTCATGGCGGCTGCCTTGGAGGCCTTTGCACCTGCACCCCCACTGGCGCCACAGCATCATGCTGCTGCTGCTGCTGCTGTTGCTGCTGATGTTGTTGTTGTTGTCCTGCATCGTACCCTGGGCTGTCGCTGCCAGCACCATCCTCTGTGGCACCACTGCAGCCGTCTCTGTCACCATGTGGTGCAGCAGCTGCAGCTGCTTGTGCGCCTGCAGACAACTGCATGATACGACGCTGCTGCTGCTGCACGGCTAGAGAACCGGCTGCTGGTTAGCTGGTGTGCCTGCGCCAGTATGATACACTTGTGTCAACAGATTGTTTAGTAAATAGGAGTACTGCTCCTCAGCATGCACGGTGTCGTTGGTGCTTGAAAACCTTGCCCCTACAAGTGCTGCCTTGGAGCACAACAGTGAATAAGTCGGGGGGTCTGGGGACAATTTCATATTATTGTTTAGCCTCCTCACCTTCTGATCTGCCTGAACACATGGTCCTGCGACGCGTTAAGCCAGGAGCGAGAGCAGACAGTAAGTACTGGTCCAAGCTCAACCATACGATATTAAAATGGCTCGCGCATTGTGTGTTAAGTGACACGGCATTTGGAGCCAAATGAAAAGCAAGCGCCAATGTCCTGCGATCGTGGGCCTGCTGTGTTTCTGTCGAGCACATTTGAAGCTCTTGAGTTGAAGCTCTTGAAGACAAGTGGCTGGCGCTTTGTTATGTCAGCAGGCGCATGTACGACAATTTGTGTACGACAGGCAATCACGCATCACAGCAGGGGTACAGTACCACTGGCTAAGGCTACACCGTGGTGTGATCACAGCAGTACTAGTACTGCCGGTGGCACGCTGTGGTGCCCTTGGTATCACTGCCATGATACGACATTAGACGCCATGCGTGTTTTTCCCTTCTGTTAGGCACACTCCGGAGCGTGGGATCCATTGTCATCCTGCAATGCTTTACACCCCCAGCAGCCCCAGCAGCAAACTATCTGCAAGTGCAAGCCCAACTGCTTGTACTGCTCTCTGCAGTGTGCAAAGCATCACGAGACGCATGCCTTGTTACTAACGATGAACAGGGGACCAGCCTGAACGCACACGCTATAGCTGCTGGTGCACTGCAACTGCTCTGGTCACTTAAACAATGTAACACTGTGCAACCTGATCTGATGCAGACGGGCATAGGGTTCCATGACGGGGTTCGTGGTATGCGATTGTGATAACCAGCAGCCTCCAGTACAAGTTGTACACGTTGTGCAAGTTGTACACAAAAGCACATGTGTTCAACAATGGCAGCTTCAAGTACAAGTTGTACACGTTGTACAACTTGTACGCGGAAGCCCATGGCGCTGCCCGAAGATAACAATCAACACAACTGTGATTGCTGACGCTGCACCCATTAAAAAATGAGGCCACCCTAGAGAGACATTCCAAAGGCCTACAAACCCAGCAGGAGCGTCGTACAAGAAACACATACCAAGTCACTAGGTAGCACCATAATCAACCTCAGGCCCACCAACTAACAAGCCCAACAAGGCTCGGAGGTCCCACAAGATCTGAGAAGAAAAATCACTATCCCAATCAACCCAAATTCAAACTAACTGTGAGAATTCTGGTTCTGAGGCGCTTGCGTCACTTGAATCACAACATGTGCCATCATCCATCTGCAGCTGATGAGTCATCAAACAACGGCAGCCTAAATTGTGCCAGGGACTACCACTCTCTCCCCCGCTTGGGACAGGCTGAGAACAGACAAAGCCAGCCAAACAAATCTGAAGCTGTCCTATTGTCATGCTCAAACAATACTACTATTGTCGACCAACGAGACTACACAAAGCCGCCAGGTGCATGAAGCAAGCGCTGAGCAGAATACAGGGGACTGCATGCAAAAACTGCACCGCATGCATGAGCGAAACAGATGAAAGTTGAGGGAAAAGCGTGCAAGCAAACTGCACCACATGCACTTGAGAGCGCCGCTATAATATCAAAGCATCTGCATTCACACTTAAACGGCCGTGTTCAACCACGCAGCCACACTGCACGCTACCTGCGCATCATGGATCAGCGTCACGAGCCATCAGCTGCCAGGTTGTGTGCTGTGCTGGCACAACAGTCTGCTGACAGCACAATAAAAACTTGTCCTATTACAAGGACATGACAGCGTCACAAAAATGCCACCAGCTGCCCGCACGGAGCAAACGCACCCCAGCGGTACTGCTTGGTGAGTGATCAACCCCAGCAGGCCGCGCGGTCTCACCAGTCATGAGGCCCTCAAGCCGCTCTGGGGTTGTCCTGTGCTGGCGGTGACGGCTCCAGATGGCGGCGGTAGTGGCGCGCAAAGCAGCTGACGGTGACAGTGATGACCCCTGCATCAGGTGTTGAGTGCGCTTACCCTACTGTGCACCCTGAGTGAGCCATGCCGAGCGGCCGCCACCGCTGCACCACCGAAGTGAGTGAGCGGGGCGTGGCAAATCTTATCTCGTGCGGCGATGCAGCGGCCGTCACTCAACCAGGTGGGCTGCTCCTCCCCCCCCCCCCTCCCCCCTGCCAACCGCCCCCACGACACACCACGCGCAACATCCACACACGGCACTGCTGGACAGCAGGGACCCCTGCTCCGGAACAAGAAAAGGCACACCAAGGAGGTTAGAGTTAGGATGCGTGTGGATGGCAGATGAAGCAGGCATGGCATGCAGCATGTACAAGGCAACCTGCAAGGCAGCATGTGAAGCAACAAGTATGGCAACAAGTATGGCAACCTGCAAGGCAGCATGTGAAGCAAAAAGTATGCCTAGTGGTGAGCAGAGTTCGGGCATGCATGCAGCATGTAAAAGGCAACCTGTGCTCACCTCTGGGGTGGAGCAGGGGGCTGCTGCCAGCAGTGCACACCACACTCACACCCGGACCCCACGCACAACAGTACCTCCCCCCGCGCAGCACCACCCAGGAGGAGATCGGGACCTCCACACCACCACACGATGCCTGCCGCTCAGCAGTGGCGCTCGTTGGGCACACAGCAGGTTGGGCGCACCGCAGCCCTCCGCGGGAGCCACCCTCCAGCAGCTGCCTCTCGCTGTCCACACCCCACAGCAGGCGCTGCACATACAAAGCTGCCTGCCTGGGGAACCACCTTTACCGCAAGTACCATCTGCCGTGCTGACATGCTGCTATCACTTGCGATTTGCTAAAGCGGGGCCCTCTCCACAGCTATCAAAGGAGGCTACATGAAAGGGCCAACGTTGCCTGCAGCAGCAGCACCAGCACCAGCTGGCAGCAACACTCCACGCTGCTGCTGCAAAGCTGCTGCTTGCTATGAGCTCTGTCCAAACAACCTGCTGCTTCTCATCAACTGCAGCATGCCACCTTGCCCATCCTCCAAAAGTGCCAACACAAACGATAATGGCTGCTGCAGAGCAACTGCTGCAACAGACCTTGAACACACACATACACACAAGATACTGCTGCAGACTTGTGCTTAAAATCAACTGTGAATGCTGCGCCGTCAGCAGCACTGTTGCACCAGGCATCCACAAGCGCTGGTGGTCACAAGGGAGAACCGGGGCGCATGCTCCTTGAATCCGAATTAAGCCCAGCACCCCACCTCGGCTGGGCTCCTGCCGTCGGACCTGAACCTAGTTAGGCAAGCCCGACGCCAGGATCGGAACCGCATGCCAGGGCCTACGGCCCTGCCTGGGAACTGCAGCTGCTTTGCCTAACCATACAGGTGAGGCCTGGTATGGCATGGGCCTGAGCTGGGTCTGTTCCCTTGCTGCCTGTCACAAGCACTGCCGCAGCAGCTGCTGGGCATTTCTTTTTCTTCTTTTTTTTGTCTTTTGCTTGCTGCTGCTTGCCTGCTATTCCTCACCAACTGCAGCCTGGCCGGCAACGCTGCCTTTGCTGTTGACAACCTGTCGCCATGCCAACAATGGTGCTGCTGACAGGTGCCCGGAGATTGCCTTGAGGGCAGCTTAAATGGCGGCGCTCAACGCCCCGCCAATCGCTGCAGCACTGCTGCACAGCAGGTTGGGGGCCTGGTCAAAGGCCTTCATGTCGTCACCAGCAGCAGCAGCAGCAGCAGCAGCGGCAGCGGCAGTGCCGGTGTCTGCCGTCAAGCCAGGCGCCGTGATGCCGCGCCTGTGGAGTGGCGGGAGACAACAGCAGACGCAGCGCTGTGTTCAGTTTGGGTGCAGCGTACGGCGAGCAGGTGATCAGGCAGCGCTGTCAAAGCAGCTAGGCCGACATCCCACGTCCAGCACCAGCAGCAGCGCTTATGCATGCCCGGACGTTACTTCTTGCAACGCATTTGGCGGCCAGCATCTGCACCTATCACGCAATGTGTCATGTTTACATGCAAGCCGCCACTGGCAGTGTGTCAGCCGCAGCAGGTAGCCATTATGCTGCCCTCGTCTGCAGCCCGGGTGGAAACAGGCCCACCCACATGTACGCCGTGGCATTGCTCCAGTAGGCTGCCAAGGCCCGCGGGCCCCTGCCCCTGCTGCCCGCCTCCAGCATGAGCTGCAGGGCGCAAAACACACAGCAGAACAGCAGCCGAATTTTAGTGTGTGTTGTCGCAAGCTGACAGCAGCAGGTCCCGGGCGGCAGCGATGCAATGCAGCCTGGGGTGACCAGGGTGTGCCCAGGGAGTCAGTGGTGCGCCGCCTACGCGTGCACATGGGCTTGCCGGGGAGATACCACACGTGTGACAGCATTATCATTCATTTGTGAAAATCTAGCTGGCTGGCCGCCGCTGCTGATAGCTATTGCCAGTGATGCCACGCAATGCAGTGCTGCAGCTGCAGATCAAGGCAGGATGCACACGCCAAACATCTGCGCTGCACATCAGCCTGCACACCCACCTTCTGGGCGCCCTCAACCTGCCCTGTGAGCCGCTGGTTCTTCAGGGTCAGCCCCACGACCTGGTCTGCCAGCTCCTCGTTGCCCAGCTGCAGGTCGGCGGCCTCACGCCGCAGCCTGTCCAGGCTGCCCTTGACCGCCGACAGCTCGCCCTTGGCATCTCGCAGCTTGCCCATGGCCGCCTGCAGATGCACAGTGCAGCACAGGCGCAGGAGCAGAGGGCAGCGGGGCAGCACCAGGGGTCCAGTGAGGCAACATGCTGCAGCGCACCATGCATCACGCGTGTCTGTGCGCCTGCCCGACACACGCACCCTGGTCGGCAGTGGCTGCAACAAGTGGGCAGAACTGCAACGTGCCGCATCAGAAGCAAGAGAAAGCACAAGATACAGCAGCTTGACACACCCTAGGCCTGTGTGTGCTGCCCAGCCTGCACCTGGCCGTAACTGCACCGCATGCTCTGCCTCACCTCCAAGGCTGCCTGCAGGTCGGCGCACTTCTGACGCTCTTCAGCCAACAACAGGGCACTCGTCAAGCGGCTGCAGTTGCACCTGCTGCTGCTGCTGCTGCTGCTGCTGCTGCTGCTGCTGTTGGTCAGCAGCTGCTGAGGCTGCTGCTGCACTCGTGCCGCAAACAATCCACCACCACCCATGTCAGCGCTGCTGCTGCTGCTGCTGTGCACCAGCTGCTGGTCCTGCCCCTGCTGGGAGCCAGCTGCGGGCTGGTCAGCAGAGTCGGTGCCGCTGCTGCTGCGGCTGCTGGAGCTGCCGTTGATGTCAACCACCTGGAACCCCTGCTGCACCACACCAGCTGCCGTCGGGCTAGGAGAGCTGCTGATGATGGCGATGGCGGTTGGCCCCTGCCCGTCACTGGCTGCTGTCAGGTTGGCAAAACCCGTCTGCTGCTGGTCAACAGCTGCTGCCACATCAGCCACCAAACCACTGCAACAAGTGAGCAAGTGAGACGCAGCATGCCAGATTTGTGTTGGACTGCCAGCGCAAGGATGGCGTCAAACTGAGACCACATCAGCAGCTGACTAAGCTGTCCCAGCCAGTCTGCAGCTCATACGTGTGCATCGCACAGCAGCAGGGGCTGAGGTCAGCTTCCCTGCCCATACAACGCACTGGTCTGCTGTGCAGTGCGCGTGCTCAAAGCTGCCCACGCATGCACCGTGGCCAGCTGCCGACTGACCCTGGCCTGACAGGCATGGACTGCTCGCTGTGACGTTACTAACGCCAGCACACTCACCCGCGGGTCGCCAGCTGGTCCTGGTGCGCGGGCTTGGCCTGCCTGCCCAGGGTGACGCCAGGGCGGGCCCAGCCCTGCAGCAGACAGCAGCACGGGGCGGGGGGCACCAGCAGGTGTCAGCTAGTGATCGCAGCGCAGAAAGACTTTGCCACAAGCTGATGTTGTATCTGCGGCCTGCTGCATGGCATGGCCGCAACCTAGACTCTCGGGCGTTGCCTCTGCACAGTCATCAAGGTGGTATGATAAGTACAGCAGCGCACCCGTTGAAAAGCTGCTGCAAACAGAAGCTGCAGGGGACAGCAAGGCACAGCCAATGCCAGCAGCGACACCCAGGTGCACATGCAGCAGGTGGGCACAAAGGTGAGCACCAGTGGGCGGTTTGATTGGTGCTGCACACCCCAAATGCTGCTGCTGCTGCGGCAGCGGCGCCCACCTCAGCTGCTGTTGCCAGGGCACCTGACTCTGCCGCCATTGTCTGCGTCTCCAACGAGGTGCTCTCTGCTGCCTCCACCAGGGTGGCGGTGGTGGCTGCTGCTGCTGCGGCAGTCTGGGTTGCAGCCTCGGCAGTCTCTGTTGCGGTGGCGGCAGCCAGCAGCTCTGCGTCCTTGGCGGCAATGGTGGCGAGGAATGTGCCATGCAGCTCCTGCAGCAAAGTGGCAGGCAGGACAGCAGGGGTTGTGTGGACACAAGCTAGACCAGTAAGCGGCAAACCAAAGAGCTTACAGTGCTACCAAGCAGCGGCTGCGCTGCTACGCCTTCCACCACCAGCTGCATGCACTGGGTGTCTTGTTCCTAGCACCAGTTTCTATAGTCTGGCCAGCACAACTCGCAATGTTTTGACTGTAAAGGCGGTTGACCCTTTGCCCTGCAATGCAGTCATACAACTCATCCAACGAAGAGCAGGCCACGGTTCAAAAACAGACATCACACTCGATCCAGACTAAACAAGTGCAGCAGCAGCAGCATGTGCCCAGGTGGCCAGCCAGCGGGGCGTCATCGCCTCGCAGGCAAGTGCCGCCAGCGAGAGGGACGACCTGGCGCGGCAGCTGCCGTGCAGCTGCCGAGCCAGGTCCTCCCTCTCCCTGGCGGCACTTGCCTGGGAGGCGATGACGCCCTGCTGGCTGGCCACCTGGGCTTGCAGCACCTGCAGCGCGGGCAGTGGCAGCGGCAGCGACAGCATACAACACGGGTGGGCTTGCAGGACACGCACATGAACACAATGCTGGTACCGACAGCGGCATGCACACAACATGCAGCAGGCTGCCTCCAGAGGTGTGACAGCAGGGCAGCAGGCCAGCAGCCCTCAGAGGGAGGCTGTAACTCAGCTCGAGTCACCCTCACCTGAGCGCCTTGCGCCATCTCAGCCAGCTGTCGAGCCAGGTCCTCCCTCTCCCTGGCCTGGGAGGCGATGGCGCCCTGCTGGCTGGCCACCTGGGCTTGCAGCACCTGCAGCGCGGGCAGTGGCAGCGGCAGCGACAGCATACAGTACAGGTGTGCTTGCAGGACACGCACATGAACACAATGCTGGTACCGACAGCGGCATGCACACAACATGCAGCAGGCTGCCTCCAGAGATGTGACAGCAGGGCAGCAGGCCAGCAGCCTCAGAGGGAGGCTGTAACTCAGCTCGAGTCACCCTCACCTGAGCGCCTTGCGCCATCTCAGCCAGCTGTCGAGCCAGGTCCTCCCTCTCCCTGGCCTGGGAGGCGATGGCGCCCTGCTGGCTGGCCACCTGGGCTTGCAGCACCTGCAGCGCGGGCAGTGGCAGCGGCAGCGACAGCATACAACACGGGTGGGCTTGCAGGACACGCACATGAACACAATGCTGGTACCGACAGCGGCATGCACACAACATGCAGCAGGCTGCCTCCAGAGGTGTGACAGCAGGGCAGCAGGCCAGCAGCCCTCAGAGGGAGGCTGTAACTCAGCTCGAGTCACCCTCACCTGAGCGCCTTTCGCCATCTCAGCCAGCTGTCGAGCCAGGTCCTCCCTCTCCCTGGCCTGGGAGGCGATGGCGCCCTGCTGGCTGGCCACCTGGGCTTGCAGCACCTGCAGCGCGGGCAGTGGCAGCGGCAGCGACAGCATACAGTACAGGTGGGCTTGCAGGACACGCACGTGAACACAATGCTGGTGTACCGACCGCGGCATGCACCCAGGGCTACTGCCAGTAGTATGGCAGGCAGCAGATAGACTGTTACAAATGTTGCTGGTGTACAGCAACAGCAATGCATGAAGGATTTATGTTTGTGGTACTGCATTGGAGCAGGCATGGCAGCACAGGCTGCTTGACCTTCAACCAAGAGTTGCAGAGCTGCATTGGTTCTGATCTTGGCCTGTAGCAACAGCCACAGTGGCCTGATAGGTGCTCACCTTTTTGGCTGCCCGCTCTTTGTGCAGCCGCTCTGCAGCGACAGCCTTGCGATTGGACAGCTCCGCAATGGTGGCGGTGTTGTCTTTGGCTGCTTCCAGCAGTGCGCCCACCTGGCCCTGCAGCGCCTGCAAGTTGGACATTCACAGCAGCAGTATGCGCAGGCTGTAAGAGGCGGACGATGTGTGCTACTGGAAACCCCGGCGGCCCAGCACCTCTTGTGATTGTGCTGCCAATCTGCTGAACCGCAGAAACCACACCAGCGGGTCAGCAGCGGCAGCATTGGCAGCACGATCACAAGGGGCGTGCGCTGGCGTCAGGCAGACATGGCAGAACACCAAACCACTTTGCCCGGAATGAAAACAGTCACCGCTGACAACCGCCCATGCCACTGTGGCGTCGGTTCAAGGCTTGAGGCAGGCTGGCGCGAGACTGACGATTTGATGTAGGCCATGACAATGACGCTGTGGCACCGACATAGCACAGCTGCGTACCTGCTTGTCCTTGCTCATGGCCCTGCGCTGCCTCCTCAACTTCGTTGCCATGGCCTTCCGCTCCTTCCTTGCCTTCTGCGTGATGGCCTTGCGCACCTTGCCCAGGTGCCCTTGGGCTTCCTTCAGGCCAGCCTCCAGCTTGGTGACCTTTGTCAGCAGCAGCAGAACATTGCACGGTGAGGGGCGTGAGCTGGCACAGGGCAGGAATGCAACACACCAACGGAGGCTGCCAAGCATCGTACAAATGGTGGCTGGCAGACGCTGTCAGTATGCACAGCAGTGGCGTGCCGCTTGGTAGAATCATCACAGTCAGGCTTGTGCAGCAAGGCAGGCACAGGCACGGCAGCACAGCAGGGCGTGGCACGGCAGCGGTGTGCCAGCCGCGGCTCTGCGCTGCCGCAACAACAGCACTGCGCCCGACACAGCACTTTGCACAACATGCAGGGCTCAGCGGCGCGCTGGACCTAGGTAATGCAGGGGCTGCAGGCCAGCCGTGTTCGCCATGCACAGCAGCAAGCTGCACTCACCTTGCTCAGTGCACAGCAGGACAAGAACAGCACCCGCAGGAGAGCCACAACTCCGGAGATGATGTGTGGTGCTTGTGCAGTCCACAGCAGCGCAAAGCCTGCGGCAACGACATCAGCACCTGATGCAACACCAGATGTCGAGCAGCACAAGCAGCAGCAGCAGCAGCAGCAGACCACCTCATCAGTTGCAGGAAAAGGGCGACATTTAGAACCTTGTGAAGCAGGAATCTGCAGCTAGAGGTTGACAGGACGATGCGGTCAATGGGCATGCCATGCTGTAGGCGGCCCACCACCAGGATCAACCAACCGAACAGCAGATGCTGCCACGCACCTGTTGGGCTGAGCATTGTTGCTATCCACAGTGCAGCACAAGCGGCGATGTCTGCGACTGACCACCACATCGACTGCAGTGTTGCCGGTGTTGCCCTTGCTGCTGCGGTTGTCACTGCAGCCGACTGCTGCAGCAGCCTGACCACATTGGCGGTGAAGGATATGGCATTGGCGCTGTTGCTTGCATGGAGCGCCGCCAGCCTCAGCGCATAGCTGCTGCACTCCAGGGCGCAGGTGGCCGGGCTTGTTGCAAGGCAGGCGTCACACGCAGAGGGGCCACATGTGCTGCTGGGTGGTGTGGGTGTCATGGTGTAGGTGAATTGGCGAGGCACCATGTAGCAGGTTGAAGATGAAGGGTTTTGGGGCCGTTGACGGGTGGTGTGGCTCGATGTGGGGTCTGATGGAAGGGCTGGGCTGGAACAGGTCCATACTGGCATTTTGTGGGCAGCAGCAGCGGCTGTGATGGTTGCATGAAGCGCCAGCAGCCTCAGCGCATAGCTGCTGCACTCCAGGGCGCAGGTGGCCGGGTTTGTTGCAAGGCAGGCGTCACACGCAGAGGGGCCACATGTGCTGCTAGGTGGTGTGGGTGTCATGGTGTAGGTGAATTGGCGAGGCACCATGTAGCAGGTTGCAGCCGATGGATCCTGGGGGCGTTGACAGGTGGTGTGGCTCGATGAGGGGTTTGATGAAAGGGCTGGGCTGGTGCAGGTCCACACTGGCCTTGCGTGGGCAGCAGCAGCGGCTGTGATGGTTGCATGGAGCGCCGCCAGCCTCAGCGCGTAGGTGCTGCACTCCAGGGCGCAGGTGGCCGGGCTTGATGCAAGGCAGGCATCACACACAGAGGGGCCACATGTGTTGCTCGGTGGTGTGGATGCCATGGTGTAGGTGAATGGACGGGGCAGCATGTAGCAGGCTGAAGCCGCTGGGTGCTGGGGGCGTTGTTGGGTGGTGTGGCTTGATGAGGGGCTTGATGGAGGGACTTGGCTGGTGCAGGTCCACACTGGCCTTGCGCTGGCAGCAGCACCGGCTGTGTTGAGCAGCAGGAGGCGCTGCCCATGGCTGCTGTCGTCAATACAGGTTGACTGATAGCCGGTTGTACAGGGTTCGCACAGGGTGGAGCTACAGGCATGGTGTGGCGCCACTGGTGCCCTTTCCAGAGCCAATGCGTTCAACTGTACCTGGCATACAGAGGTATGCTCTTGCAGCTGTGCCGGCAAGTCTACTGTTGTCGTAACGTCCTGAGCCCATGCTGCTGAGCAACCTTTGAGGCCAGTGACCTGCAAATTGCAACGAAGGAGGTGGTAAAAGGGCGTTGAAGTGCATTAGTGGGCAGTGTGCGGACGGGTCCGTGTTTTCACTAGACCATCGAACAGCCCGCGAGAGAGGAGCACAAGCAATTATACCGTCCATTTCAGCAGGTTTAGCTACATCATGTTCATTATTCAGTGAAAAAGACAGGAGTTGGCAGCAGTAACAGCTTCACGAGCAACACAGTACTGGCAAACCAGCTACGTACCTAACCCACCCCCCTCGAGGAGCTCCTCACTGTGCATGCAGTTGCAAACAACGCACTCACCTGGGACAACACGGAGACCGTGGGTTCAAAGATATTTTTTACAAGCCCTGCCATGAAGAGGGCGATTGAGGCCCACATGGCCAGGCGCCTCCATACAGGAGGGGCAAAGTTGCCAGCCTCATCCTGATACTGGCTGCAGCTGCGGCTATGTACCAATACGTGAGCTGAGAATGTCTCTTGGAAGCTCTGGCGAGTTTTCAGCAGTGTAGGAGCCAACCAGATGGTCTGGTAGGTCAGTTCACTGCAGACCTCTGATGTGCAATTGAATCGTCCGTGTGAGACTCAATCAACTGATAGCGTAACTAGTGCATCCGTGTGCATCGTAGCTTAAATCTTAGAGCCGTGAAAAGTAAGCAAGTACGTTTGTGTGCATGTGTGACATTTTAAAACCGACATCGACCAGGAGATTACCAAAAATGCAATTCCCTTTTATTGATATGTAGAGTTTATAAAAGTATTGCTGAGTGGGCCCTGGGCGCTACCTGGCGCGATTCATCCGCATCACAGCAAACGATACCTAACTTCGATACCTCTTTATATATTACAGTCCTTTTTGCCAAAACAAGTCTCGACTGGGACTGTGAGACTCTCAGTGGTATCAGCAACTTGTGCACTACAAGGTAGGCCCTCAAGGCAGTTCGAGACGTGGTTGCCAGCGTAGTTTGCCAGGTGCAGCTGATCGACCGCCAATTTGCACTGCTGAGCACAAACAGAGCACCAACCAGTGCAGGCACGTCTGTCTTTTGCTGCTGCTGCTGCTGCTGCTGCTGGGCTACAGCCCTCATATGCCCAGCTCTGGCTGGCTATCTGGATCTGGAGCGTCAACACAACAAGCTGAACTACCAACAGCAGCAACACAACGTAAACCACTGCAAGTTCAGCAATAGCATCACTGCAGTGCAGAAACCAACAAGTAGTACACTGCAAGTGCCACAGCTGCTGCTTCATTGTACTGCCACAGACTCTTCTTCAGACACCTAGAGCTGCTGCTGGCAATGAGTATGCAAGCACGCATCTGCCCGACCCAATGCTCGCGCATGATGCGGCAACCACTTGGCTGAGCTTGCAGCTGTGCCTCTGCAGCGCTGGTCAACGTCCTCGAGCTTGCTGTAAAGGCATACCAATCATGAGGCACGCGGACTAGTGCCAGCTGCTCTGCAGCTACTGCCTCTCCACTCTTGCCAACACTTCAAGTCCTAACTGTGGCAGCCGTTGCTGCCACCACTCATCCTTGCACAGCTGCTCCAACTGGCTGCTTGTCACTGCAAAAACCAACTGCTGAAGTAATGGCCAGGGTTGCAGCCGCTGCCCTGCAGCTGCATGTTGCTCTTTTGGTCCACAAGGCCAGCAGGCAGGCTGCTGCTCAGTACAGCTTGCCCAGCGTGCTGCAGCAGTGAAAGGCACCAGACGCACTCTGTGACAGCAGCTGCGACAGCAGCAGCTAGACGCCTTCCAGCCGCACATGCTGCAGGAAGGCTGGCTTGCTTGGCAGCAAGGATAGAAGTGCGACTGCGACTGCTGCCAGGTGCGCCTGATGACGGCTGCTCTGTCTCCAATGGCATGCGCCGCCAGCAGCAGCAAAGGTACGCATGGCGGCCAGCTGCTGCATCTGGCAGCAGCACCACCGACTGCAGCTCCTGCAAGCAGTTTTGGCAGTACATACCCATGTGTCAAGTGGCCTGCTTATGCTCGGCATCAGGCTGTTCACTTCTGATGCTCCTCAAAGACTTGATTAAGCTATCAGACTGCAGCATTGATCGAGCCTCTAGCAGCATGCAGCATGCTGCTACTTGAATATAGGAGCTGGCCTGGACTTGATATCTAGACTGTTACAAGCAGCAGCACTGAAACCCAAACGCTCAGCAGAGTCACCCGGCCTCCCTCAGCAAAGCTCTAGGCGTCTGCAAGCAATGCTGGCACTATCCACTGTTATGCTGTGGACTGTACACACATGATGTTAGCAAGTGCAAGCCAACAATGCCTACCTTCAGCAACTGAATTTGTGATCCTCAAGCCAGGTGAGCTGATAGCGATCAGCCTCATCCAACGGCTGCATCTGCAACGTATTGGATCCTTTTGCTCACCTGTAGTACATGCAGAGCCGCTCTGGAGCAGCAGCTCCACTGCTGGCAGCAGCAGCTCCACTACTGCTGCATCTGCACCTTGGATGTGGATGCTGCTCCCTGATGTCATGCTTGCACAGGTGCTGAACATTTCAAGCAGGACATGGCTTGCAGGACCCAGCAGCTCCTGGTGGCAGTGCAAGTACGTGCTATCTGCTGCTGTCATGCAGAACTCCCTGGAAGGAGTCTACTGAAGCTGCATGCATCACCACTGAGCTGCCGGTACTGTTGAAGCAGCAACGCGGGACAAGAATTCGGGCGGACGGGGCCACAGCTGCAAGTGCTGCCCATGCACCGGCAACATTGGCTTGTCGTGGTTTGGTGCTTCTCAGTCGAGGGCGCCGCAATCGATTGGAGCGGGGTTTTTATGTTCAGATAAGTGGTTAATCTACAATAGAATCAAGCTCGTGTTGGTCCAGCACTCGTTGACTTTCAGTCACATGTGTTAAAGTGGCAAGCACGCACGTGAAAAGCTGATTACTCCAGTGCTAATGCAACTTTATATCACACAAAAAGGTTGATGTTCTGCTCAGCCAAAGTGGTCGTGGTACCACGGGTGCCACCAAGACCGTCAGCTGCGTCAGCGTATGATCAGCAGGTATGTAGCACTTCAGCAATTACTTCTGCAAAGGCTTTTGTAGTAATCTAGTTGATGTCACAGCAGCAAGGGGACTGGGTGAAGCGCTGTTCACCTTACATCAGCAAGGAAACCCCAGTCCAATGTTGCTGCTGTATACGCTAATGGGGGAGGTTTGCACATGTTACACCACGCTGGTAGTATGTTGCTGAGTGGTGAATGCGGCCCCAATGATCAGTCAACCATGTGAAGCAGATTTTAACCACTAAGAGCGAAACAAGACGCGCATAATCATTAGGGGTGAGGGTAATCAACCATTTCAAAGTTCACAGTGCTGCAGCATGGATTTGGTGTAGTGTGCATCCACAGCCTCTGCCAGCCGCTGTTAAGCTGATGATAGGGCATGTTCGGCTTTTTGGTGCTTGAAACAGCTTCAAAACCATCCAGGGTAGCAAATAGTGCCACTGACACGTGAAGTGCCTAACTGCCTACACAGACTGAGCGGTGAAGCGCCATGGCCACCAAGCCGTGTGCCTACTCCTTGAAATCCACCACACCATCATCACAGGGCAAAAGAGGACTCGCCCTTTGCTGCAGGCACACGTGCAGCAGCAGCAGCCACGCAGGCAGCAACAGAAGCATAACAATAGGTTATCAATGACACAGCACAGCAACTGTCATTGCATCGTTGTTTGTCAACAGGACAGGCAATACGGTGTGTTCACCTGGGGAACACTAAGCAAGTCACCCATCAGCTCCCAACAATGAAGCCTACTGTGGTACTAGACTCTGCAAGATGTTCACAATCACTGGAGGGGTGCGAGCTGCACTCACCTAGGCAGGGGCTGTCCACCACCTTGACCGCGCGCTGCTCCCCCTTGCCTTGGAAAAGAGTAGTTACACATGGGTCTAGTCACCATCTTAGATTGTTATGACCTTGCCTTTGCGCAGGTACAGCCGCTGCGTGCTGGCATGCGCCATCACATGCCCGCCCACCGGCTTCTCGCGATCTGCCAGGCAGGTCATGCCACCCCCGGGGACGCTGTGACCTGGTTTGTCACCACCACAGCTACGTTGAACTCTTCAACATCTGCAGTTCGCAACAGCAGCAGGACAGGCTCCAAATGGGACTGCAAGTTGTTGTGTGTGGTCGCGCCACCATTTGATCAAGCCACAAACCCAGCCAGAGGTTGGCAGCCGCAACTTTCAGTACCTGTACCAGTACATGAATGAGGTCTACATTGCAGCCTTGGCCTGACCCAGTACCAGTTTGACTACAGCTGCTGCTGCGTGTGGCACAGGCACACCAGCTGCCTGGATCTTCTGCATTGCAACAACCCCCACCTTTTTCAGCAGTGCCATCATCTGTCCCAGCTGCCGCGCTGCCAGCTCCCCCGCCCCGTGAAGTCTGTCCTGAACAGCACCATGATGCTGTCCACAATCAGCAGCTTGTACGGCTCCTCCGCCAACCTGCAGGTGTCATCATAATGCCATAATGTCATCCAATCAAGCCATAGCACCAATGCCATGGACCCCACATGCGAGCGTGTTAGGAAGGTGGTTTGGTGTGTAGCTGAGCAGCAATACTATCGTTGGGTTTTGCCATACTATAGTATGACATCTGCCAGTCTCCATCTCCTACCTCTATCTGCCAGTCTCCGTATGGCGCTGAGAGTGCCAGGACCAGGAAGCCAATGTTTTCATTGCATGCGCATTGCTGGTGAGTGCTGCATCGGCTGCATTGTGCTTTGTAATGTGTAAGACGGTGATATGATGGGTGATACTAGGCACGCATTGTGTGCCGAAAAGCCTTCAAGGCACAACTCTGCATGACATGCCGTACCTGTACATGTACTGTATAGCCTTTCAGACCCGCGTTGTAGTGTGCATCCGAGTGGAAGCTTCTAAACTGTTACTGGTTTAGTGATCGCACGAGTC